>JAUUEB010181431.1:0-14042 GCA_032362205.1 Clione limacina
CCCCCCCCCCCCCCCCGAGTATCGATCTCAATTGAAACTCTAGCAGACATACAGGGCTTTATCAGAAATGTTACACTGGTATTTAAAACAAAACATTGGTGATACACTTACTTAATGGGATATAGTCGTTAAAAATGGATAATTGTTACCGATTTCAAGTTTACCTTTGATGTTGCCAACAATTATGTGTAGATCATCATCCTTACGTTTCAGAGGTCGCTTCAGACATACCCCAAGAAATGTCACTCCTGAAACAAGGAAAGAAATAAGATTTAAGTATACACATTGATAATGTACAATAATGTTCTAAAAACAAATATCAGATAAATCCCTCGTCAAAAGAGTCGTTTTGTGAGTTGCAGTGAGTATTTATAGGAACTTTCTGGATTCAGTTTAGAAAGCAGACATACACTTTGTTGTAGATAGAAAGATAAGGACTATTGGTAAAATACCCATCGCCTGAAGGCAACTCACCTCGTAGCCTTGACGTGTAAGGTGTGTAACCACAGGTTATAAGCAACTATCCATACAAATATACCAAAGATTTCGTATTTTTATCTAAGGATTCAGATGTGGCTCTGTCTATGGTGATTCAAATAACTTTTATTAAAGCACCTAACATAGGAACACTATCTAGAATTGACTTCAAACATTATTGCAATCATTAGGTACAGGCGCTGACTTTTTTTTTTGGGGGGGGTTAAAACTTTTTGTAAATGATTGGAATCTATAGCCTTTTTCTGAGTTTCTCCTCAGCATTGCACCGTTGCCTAGTCTAGAAACATAAGTTACAATTTAAAAAAAAACTGCAACACTTTTTTACACATTAATCGGTTCCTGTTTTTAAGGAGAATTACATGTTTATTCTTTTGTGCAGCAAAAAGTATGTCAATGGTAAAGAGAGGGAATTAACGAGAATTGAATCATACACATGCCCAAGCGGACACCTGGTTCAATAAACATTATACGGAATTTGTATGTGAAATAAACACTGCACTGACTGACGTTCAAGATGTGCAACCCATACCTGTACCAAAGATAGAAGATTTATTTAATGAAGACCTTTAATCATCTGAACTTAATTTTTGTGTTCTTGTTTTCTGGAATACACCTGTTTTTTACACAATGATGCGTTATTGTAAATGGTTGTAATGCCATCGTAGATTAAACTTAGAACATTTTGAGTGATTTACATCATATATATTTCATAAAATTGCATCAGTTTCGTTCTGCTGTCTAAAGTAGGTGGAAAATAAAATATGACAAATAAGCTGAATCAATACACTCTTAAGCAAACAATAAAGTCCGATAGCTACTATTTCTCTTAAAGTTCAAACACTTATATTTGAGTGTCACCTTTTGCTATCAATCAAATATCTTTAGGTACTAAGTGATACACTTTTAATTCATGGTTTTCTTCAACGTAAATTCCAAATCTGCAACTTAAAATTCAATTTATTTGTGTGGGTAAGTAAAAATGTAATTTTGCACATTTTTGATAAATATGTACGAATCGTTAAAGTTGTCAATGAAATGATAATTGTACAGCGGGGTGGAAAATTATCAGCATTTATAATTACACTCAGGATTAATAAGGTTGTATAGCCTGTCAAAGTAGTGTGCCTCCAGTACAGTATGTAAATTTCTATAAGGAAATATAAATAATAACTTTACTAGTTTATTTCATTATAGAGAGTTATACCTATTTATAAGAATAATGCTAATAAAGAGGGATACAACTTGAAAATTTAAACTAAGCGGAATTCCTTAACGACTACGTTTCCTTCCTAGTGTTGCTTTAAAATAACCTTATGATATCAATGATAATTACTACGAAAATACCACAAAAAACTCGATATAAACATAAGGAAACTTTTTTTTTCAAAACATCTTTTGAGTTAGCAGAATCCTTGATATCGTGATTCATATTTGTGACATATATCAGCGCATTTTGAAGAAAAACTGAGACTTTTCATGACTTATTATTATTGACCCCTTAAAGCGTGATGAGAAAACAACTTTGCCCCAGCTTATAAATGTACATATGTCTTCTTTACCTTATCAAAAAGGCATTAGCATAAAGATCTTTTTGCTGCATGTGTAGATTTTGGCAATTCCAACACAATGTCCAGAGCAACACACATAATACAGACTGGCTACATTGATTTTTTGTATATATAAGGGAGATAGAGACTGAATGTTTAATATACAACCAAAAAGCATGTAAAATGTATAGAGGACAGGCTGGGGATCCTTTCAACAGAAAACGTGTAACAGCATGACAAAATGCAATCATTGCATTCCAGTATATTAATGTAAGATACAACTAGCCTTTGATCTAAATTGATCATTAAGACTGATCTTTAGTGAGCACTTTGTAAGCACACTTATATCCCCCCTTCAAAATCCTGGTTACGCGCCAGCCAAGCATTCTTGTTGTTGTTTGCAGCTTTCCTGGATTAATCGAAAGCGCCCCTATAAATAAACTAATTCAATCAAACTGAAAAAACATATTACCGTCTATTCTGTAGCCTCTGACATTCCAAAGCCACAGTGCGATCTATAAATACAATACGTCATGTCAAAATCATTTTTTTATTACCCTTCCGTTTGTTTTAAAGCTGCATGATAATTTTCATGTTCAAACGTGGTTTGATAAAAAGTCTTCGGTAGACATTCATCACACTATCTTACCAAGAGCATAGATGTCTGTCTTCATAGGGTTGAAATGAGGAGATGACTGCCACATCTCAGGTGCCCAGTAGTCTTTAGTGCCATGACAAATAGAGATCCTCTCACCACGGTACCTTAGGTTCACTGCAAACCCAAAATCTGGAGAAAATAAAGTAGATAATTGTGACAGTTAAAGATTTATTCCGCGGCTTTTTGTTTAAGACCTTAGGTTTCAACTGAAAGTCTTTATAGTAAACTTTTTATTACATGGGGAACTAGATGGGTGTTTTAATTCATGTTTTTTTCTTGTTAGAGTTAACATTGAGTTATAGAAAAATAATCAAAACCCTGGTTTGTGGCTCAATTTGCCTCGGATATAATCACATTCATTGCATCTTTTGTAAATTGTTAGTATAAGAGGCAAAGTATAAAAAGATTTCATGTTTTGATTAAATTCAGTCCTAAAAGTCTAATATGAGAGTCCCCTTTTGCAAGTTACCTTTTCTCAAATAGGAATTAATCAAATTAATTCGTAACACCATTTAAAAACAAATCAATTCATCTCTCATATTATTATTAAGGATCCAAAAAACTTGCCTGCAATCTTTGCCACACCACTTGCACTGATGAGGATGTTGCGCATCTTTATATCACAGTGAGCGATCAAGTTTTCATGTAATTTAGCCAGACCAGTAGCCACGCCTTTCATGTATTCTCTGATAAGGGTAAACAGACAATAAACATATTTACTTGATCATATGAAAAAGGTTCTAAGTTGATTGCAAAATGCTGACTATTTTGAGTACATATGTATGTACTTTCTGTATTCACAACGATACTGATGACACAGCAGCGTTGGAAGAAACATCTAGAAAAATGTATCTTATTATGATTATTATAATGGAGCTAGGAAATTTAAAAACAGGGGGTCTATACACGTTTTTTAGAGGAAGTTTTAGATCGACAAGTGATACTTTTGTTATAGTTTCATGTGTTGGGGATCGTGTATTGATTACATTTATTTGTGCGTTATTGAAGATTAAAAATTGAGCCGTAGTTTAGACTACGTTGTATATCTTTGTTATGGCCGATAACCATTGCCGCTTTAGGCCCGCGGTAATATCCGCTATTTTGTGCCAGATTTCGAAGAACACAACATGAAAGTGGATAGCGCGCCGGACTTCTAATCTGAAGGTTTAGGGATCAAATCAGGGCCGTGAATGAAATTTTTATTTTCTCTTGATATTTTTTTCTCTTTTATTGTGAAAAATCTTATAATAATGGAGCCAGGAAAGTTAAAAACGGAGGGTCTATACTTACACGTTTGGAGAACGGGGCATCTACTAGTATATATAACGCCTAAAGCTACTGGCTAAAATGCAATGTAGAATAAAAGGTTATTGAATTGTTTTTGTTTCTAATATCCCGTCTAGTGGTAGCTCTTACTTATATTAATTGCAGTGATATTTTCTATTATGTGAATTTATCATTGTAGCAATATAGTACTGTGTAATATAAATGACAAAATATCTCCTGCTAGGAATCTTTCCGTCCTCAAGCCGAGTGAGCAGATATTGCATATCTAATGTTTAATGAGTTCCAAGTAAATGTGAGAGGCAAAGAACATTATCGACATGAATACAAGCTGTTGTGAACAAGGGATGAAACTTGTAACTTGTCATTGTATATTGTGCAGTATTCTCCCTTTTATTCTATTCATAAAACAAGTTCATTTCTAGCTATACATGGGAGTTACGGGAAATACGATTTTTGAAATCAGGAGCGAATGGGCAAGTTTATTATTTTACACATTTATTATTATTGTTTCTTTTTAAGTTAACTCATGAAGTATCTTATTACAAGGTTTTTATTTGTATTTCAGTCGATGATATTCAAGTTTGACATTTTAATTTACACAGCTTTCAGTATTTAACTTTGTTGACCCAGAATAAATAATAGTCAATCCAGTCTAATGAAATAAAATTTAAGATTAATCCAACTAAATGTGCATAGAATTAATAACATGCATAACAAATATTAGTAACGTGATTTTCATACCACATGCTAATTGACAATTCAAATACAAATGTCAACAAATAGATAATATAGGACTTAGATTAATTCAATAAATATCCCAGTTAAATTTCTTACCTTGACAAACTCTTCCCACACAAAAAATCATTCAGAAACTTTCTACTTCTTCACCCAATACAAAATTTAATCAAACCCAAAACTTATCTTTAAATATAAAGCACTGGTCTTTACTACAATATATAGTACATATTTATTTCTGCACAGGTTTATTTGATATTCCAGGGCAATATTGAGCAGCTTAATTTACGACACAGAAACTTCTTAGGTCAACATGCCATGGGTTAATTTACTGTGTATAATTATCTACACTAGAAGAGTTCTCGTTCCATGAACGTTGTTTTTAAAACAAAATAATCTTGAGCATAGTGCAGAGAAGAGGTTGTTTTCCTTATTATATCCCTAGATTGAATTTATCAACGTTTACCATCGTACACACCAATTTCTGGTCTTTGGGAAATCAGGAGTTGAGTCATTATTATTTAGGTAATCGAACAATTTGCCGTAACAGGAATCTGAACCACGGTCACCCACATTGTAAACCGGCACTCATCCTTCTAAGCTAGCAGACTTTCTTAAATAATGCAAAAATTCATAATATATAAAAATGTGCGTCATCAGTGAGCTACGTTGAGAGCGGCCTCGCTGAACCTCTTTAAGTACGCCATCGAAGAAGATCACAAAGGAAGAACATAGAGGTATTATGCATAACATTTGAATAGCGCATTTCATTTACTACTCAATGCACTTTACACACACTAACAAAGCATATAAGATAGGTACCCAGTTATACTGCTGGGTGAAGGGAGAAACACGATAGAAAGTTTTCAACTATGAAAATATTGTCCCGCTACGGGGATCGAACCCACATTGCTTTAAGAAGGCCGCCTCTCTGGAGAATATGAAACCCTTAAGTTTAGAAATACAACAGTTACAAGTTTTCAAATCGTTTAAATGCTATGCTCAAATGCAAATGTGTAACAATGATATAAATCAATATCCTCCCATCTTTCAAAGAGATGTTTCAAAGATGTTTCTCGCATATAAAAAATACAGCCTTAGCTACATTAGTATATGATATGTGCATTTCAAATGACGGGTGTAATCGTTAAAGAATAATATATATCAAAATCTTCACCACATCTTGTAAACCTTACTTTGCATCTCAAAAAAGATTGCTTCAATTCAAATTCGATTTTTACTTACCTCAATAAATAAATATTTTGGAACCTGTTTAGTTATTACAATTTTCAAAATAAATCCAATCAATTCCAAGTCTTCTTAGAAAAACGTGCAATATTTGTTTGTGCTTGAACAACTATAATTCTATTTGGTTCATATCCTCTCAACATTACATGCTAAAATCAACGACGAACGAGCAAAAACATGACAACTAGACAAGTAAATAGAAACCTACGAAATTTAGTAACAAACGTCCTACCTGACCGTGACTTCAGTGTCGTCCATATAAGGAAGCATCCCATGCAGATCACCCTGGCTACAATACTCTGTGATGATCAGGTAAGAATCTACAAGTTCGACAGCCTGAAGATACTCAAGCTGTAGACAAACGTGAATTAAATTAACAAACCAACATAGCAATTAATGAAAGAGAACAAAACAATGATGAACAAGATTTAAAAATGTAATTCTTCCATCAGTATGTGTAATCATCTTACTGGTTTCTTTTAATAGATCATTAACAAGAGGGCAGGTAATCAATCATATACGGTTATGTTTCCCATAACTTTAGACTGCTCGTCTATCTATTATGCATTAAGACTTTCTTTTTTATTGAAATCAGCATCAATAGTTGGGTTAAAGTCCAATGGTTTTACCATCGCAACACTCGAGCATGCGTCAAACTAAATAAAGACACTTTAAAACCATGTTTTGATATCTTCCTTCGCAAGAGAAGTCTTGATCTGTTCTAAACAGGCGCGTAATCAGGATTTTGAAAAGGAGGGATCTTGGATATTATCAAACCAATGCCCGCAAAGCGGCCGACAATTTTGACAGTTAAAAATAGTGCAAGTTATAACACTTTGGGTCTCAAATGGGGGGAGCATTCCCCCATCCCCTGGCTACGCGCCTGGTTATCAGATCATATTTTAGATTAATAATTAGAAGCCAATTATCCAACTTTTAAATTCTTTTAATTATTTTTCTCTAATCAAACAAGAACTTAGTGACGAGGCTAAATTATGTCTCTTTCGATCGTCAACTTAGGCGAAATCAACTTTGGTCAGTTTACAAATTTTTAGTTGGCTATTTCTGTTCTAAAAACTTGTTTTCTACCCTTATTTCTCTAAAAGAGTGGACTCATACATATGGTAGTGTTGGGCAGCCTTGTTCAACCTTTTGAAAAGAAGATTGTGTGACAAATCAAGGTGATGTATAACGCTTTAAATTGGAAGCACTAGTTGTCAACTGGCAGACGAGGAACTGCCTGTACGACTAGTCGACAGTCTTCATACATTTAACTAATTTATAAGTTATGCTTAGTTTTAGATCATGTTATTGGAGCAGAATGGGAACTTCTCATGAAATTCTGTTTCACTGAAAAAACTAGACTTTGGACCCACAACTTCTATTCATTGGAATAATCGACGGTGCTTGAAACTAATTATTTATCAACTTATCATAACATATTTTTAGCAATGTGAGATGAGTTTAAATGGCACTTCACCCGAACTGAATATCAATTTATTGTTTCAACATTAGATATGGGTTCAAAAGATGTACACAAAGCACGGCCATGTCTAGAGGCCAGGGTTTTGTCGTTAATGCAGTTAATTTGATGTTCGCTTATTGCTAGAGTTTTGTTTACTGGCTTCTTGTGTGTTCTTGAATATTTCTCACCCACGTGTGTCTCCCAAATGTTCATTTAAATGAATGGGAAATAACAAACTCACGGTAATCTGTTATATTATTATACTATTAAAACTTATCAATAATTATAAGCTTAATGGTAAAAATATAATTTATGACTGGAACGACTTACTTGAGTTATCGATGCTAATGATATTTATGATTTTAATAACCTCCTAGATGGGACATAATCGAAGACGCGCGAAGCTAAGGTTTTCAACAAGTCCCTATCTCCAAAAATGTGACTCCGCATATACAAACTAGAAAAAAAGAGTAGAACCACGCACATCAGACACAAAGGTCAAATAACATATAGAAGAGCTATGACACTGTTAACGTCTTTTTTTTCAAAAAGTTGAGAAACATTTTTAGAATGTCCCTAGAAGTGCCTGTTTACAATATTTCAGCGAATTACTCCCAACGATGCGTCCACTGCCTGAATAACGCACCTGCAATCATAAAAGGGACATAACTCTGCCCAACGAAAATTCAAATATTAAACTGCAGCTTTTAGGGACCCACGAATACGGCCCCTGTGCAATATTTCCGATTTCTATCTTTGACGATGGAACCACAGCGTGTTCACAAAATATGAACAAAGACATATAGCAAAATACTCAAAGGGGCTAAATTGATTATTCAAAGAATTGTGAAATTGTATTTTAGATAGTCACAAAAAGAGTATTTTTGCAAGATTTCAGATTCTTAACTCTGAAAATGTGACCACAGCGTGTTTTTGCCAAATTAACAAAGAACATATAGCCAAAAAACTCAATAAAGGCCATAACTCCGTCAATTTTCCACAAATATTTTTGAATGTTATTAGCAAAAACTATATTCCTGATTTCCATCACCCTTCCAAAAATGAAAGAGATCCAATTGAAATTACTCAAGTTATCGCGTAAACAGACACACACACACACACACAGACAAGAAGAAACTATACCACTACACAATATAATTGTGCTTGTAATGAGTTTAGGGAACATATGAAGCAATACATTTATTTTACAAATACGACACGTTGAAAGGCAATGTAGCACGTCCGTAAACAATCATTCTCCCATAAGTTCAAAAACTAGTAAACACCTTATCCATGCCAACCCCCGGCCAAATCTAAGTTATATACTATTTTTGTTCTCTTTGTAGTCCGTAATGATTAGTTTCCCCGAAAATTATTGGTTTCCAGGGGGTAATCAACTTATTTCAACACCCATACCCTTTTTTAGCCTAAGCTTGTTTTGTGTTTGTTATCCTGAGAACATACATGCTATTTTGAATAAAGAGAAACCCAGTTGATGAAATTTCAGTTTTTAAGCTAAAGAATATGATGAATAACGAATTTGCATATTCATTAATACCTATGAGAAAGAATGAACTTGATGTGTATGCCATGTTGTCTATGCCCCGTGGAAAACAAGATCATCAAGCATTTTCAAACGGATTTGTAGGTTAGAGTTCTGTTCGGAAATAGTTCGAATTTCTTAATTTAAAAAAGTGCTTTGTTCATATGTTTGTAACAAGTCAAAACCCCATACAAACCTATTATAATTTCAACCTGCTTAGCTATTTTCAGGGCTAGTGCACCGGTTTATAATTTTAAAAAAATGTATATCAATAGATGTAGATTAAAAAGCCCTCTTATCTGATTGTTGTCAGATGTTCCACACATGACGCAATTAGATAAAATATTCACATTTTATTGCAAGCAGTAATGAGTGGTGCAGGACCTTAACTTAAACAAATCTTCAACTTTTGCATTTGAATATTTAGACATTAAGTTAAAAAGCACAAAGATATATCGTTCGAAAACGCTGCTACATGTTTATATTGCAGATGCATTTCGTCATTTTGCGGGAAGCAATCGTTAACATTAAGTAAAGATCTCCCGACAAAGGATTGCTCGACTACAAACCTGTAGTCTTTACTTTTGAAAACATTAAATAAATGTGTAGGTGTTCCAATGTATAAAGTGTTTTAGCTTGTTCTTAAATACAAATTATTCTTTATGATTCATGAATGGAAAACACAGAGTGGAAAATAAAATTCCCCTTTGCGTATTGATTAGTTGAAGATTTAAAACAATTTGTTTGTGTTTTCAAGTTCGCGTCTAGTCATCTCAAGCTTCTAAAAAAATCCTGTATATGTAAAGTGATATGAACAGTTTCTTCCCAAAATAATCGTAGATTAGTCACACTTCGTTACAATATTATGTTGATATTATATTGTTTGTGTATTGAGAAAATGTGAATAAAAGCTTCAATATTGATCTAAATGAAATTTTGTTTAGTTTTATTGTTCTGTTTGTAGTATTTACCTTATCAACTCCGTAACATTGAAAGCAAAACATAACTCTTATGGTTGAGTACATCTCACATGTCTTGAGACCTGCTTACTGCTTGTCTAATGGTCACTTCAGACTCGCCAGCCTAACTAGATAGTCCCATATGTCAGAGAAACTTCATGATAAGCTGCTAATTTCCTATAATTGCACTCCTCTAAAGGAATAGTATACGCTCACAGGAGCCAGGGTAAATCAGGAGTCGTCTGAAATTACGCTTTAATTGCTTATCATTGCACATTACGAAACAGTAAAATTCTTTAATTTACGTTGAAATGAATCAGAACGAATTTTATCATTTAGCGAATGTAACAAATTTGTGTTCATAATTGTTAATGAAGAGCTGCCTCTGTTATTTAAGTTTTTTTGAGTAACGCACAATTTTGACGCAATAGACACAAACATAACATTTGTTGTTAAACCAGAACGTACAGTTAGCGTTTGGGTGCAAAATAATCAACAGATATTTAACAATTCTAATAAAGTTGTCATTTCTTGCAGTCATCGTAATATCTTTATTTCTCATTTGATAACCAAACAATTCTAGATCGGTTGTAGATACACACACTTTCATGCGTATGTGGAAATAGAACTACAATATTAAAACAGATTATGCTGCATTTTCAATATATCCGCTTTATTCAGTCGCTTCAACAATGCCTTGCAATTTTGTTTTCACATAATTTCTCAAATATTTAACGACAGGTTCAGTATGATATATTTATAGGAAAACTTACTTTTCTCGTAAACTTAAAAGGCTGTTCGCCTCAATGTTTAACAAAAAATGCGTGCCCCTTATAAGACCATTGTTTATTTTAAATGTATATTTCATTTATAATGATATATCGTGTTGGTGATATGAAATTGATAATCACACAATAATTATAAGTGTTCAACAAGAACATGTATTTATTATTGACCTATATTTGTTCTTTCTAGTTCAACTTGATTCTTTAATCAAATCTTTCGTCTTTGTAAGGTTAATGATAAGAAATGCAATATTTTTCTTGGCAGACAATCAGTTTCACAGAAACATAGCCTAGGAGACATTTTAGGAAACTGGACTCGGAAATACGTTGCGCAGGTCACATTCATAACAAGAGAAACTTAATAAGTGAACAGAAGGCCTCATTGCCGCTTCCAAAAACACTTTCTAAATTGGCGCAACTTTTGTTCGGTACTTGAAGCAAATTGCAAAGTTTGCAGTTTGTTTAGAGCAGTTCGTCATGGACTAGCTATGTTGCTAATTTCTTAAACTAATTTGAAGCAAACAATTGTAATTACTGGAAAATTTCTTAATTATATCTACCTAACACTTGTATTTGTTTGCAAAGAAGGTTATAACTTTAAAGCTTTTTTGGGAAAAAAATAAATGGCATTGGCAACAACAATGATTCTGAATACTAAGTACAACATCGTTAATTAACTGCGATTAATAAAACGTTGATTGACCACTGTTCTTGTCAATTAACCATTCATTTTATTCGTCGACTGCAATATTTTGTAAGAAAAAACCAAGGTGTTTCTCACAAAATCCCCCTGTCCACAGTTTGAATAATTAGAAGAAGAAATAAATTCGAAAGACTAATTCCCTCTAAAGACACAACTGTAACAAGTCAGGCGCTTGCCCCTTTGGTAAAGTCAGTTTGCACCAATATTCCCAACAAGTTTTAAAAGCATATATATGCCCCTTTACTCTCGAATATTCACCCACAATTTGAGGAAAGAAAAAATTATCCACAGGTTAATTTTCTCATATATTGTGAATGCTTAAAATGTCATTAAAAAGGACCTCCTGTATAAAATCAGGCACCTTGTGATTAAGAAATGAAACTTCACCCCAATAAACCCCAACAGTTTTAAAAGTGGTTTCCACTAAAAGAAGAAACACAACAGGCCTCATGTGCAAAATGCCCCCATTTTAAAAACCATTATTGCGACCCTGCTTTCTTTCTCCATCTAGAAAGGATCTACCACCTATAAAAACATATATATAGCTATTTTTTTCGCCTCAATATGTGAAGGCTTATCTGTTGTTATGTTATGTAAGCCTAAAAAATGAATAGTTTCATTTTAAATTTATAACATTATTACCCTTGTCTAGAAGAACATGTTTATGCGACAAGCGTCCCTTTTCAGCGTATAATCTATTCATGAGATATAATAATGCAGGAGAATGAGATGGAGTATTGTGATGACAATATGATCGATTTACGCATTGAGCAAAGTATTGATCAAGAGGTTAAATTAAGATATTAACGGGTATATGATTTCTGAGACCGTTTTGTGGATATTTGCTGTGTGTGCTGGAATTTTTTATTATATGCGAGATTTTACGGGTGATTTAATCAGTTTTTTAGAAGATTATTATTATTATTATTATTATTATTATCAAGCGCAAGTCATTATTAGTCTCACATCTTTCCTGTTAACGGAGATCGATGCTGATTGCAAATTTGGGGGGGAGGGCATGGTGAGTGTTTTTCAAGATTTGATATACTATTAGGCTCGGTTAGCGCCGATGACTTTCCGAGTTATATCACACAATTAACAAAGGAAACAAAATGAACTACACATCTTGGCACACAGATAAACGCACATCGTATTTTAAACTGTGATATTGAGTAAACAGCTTTATTGTATTTGTTCAGAACTAACTACAACATTTATAAATCTTTTTGTCTGAAATGGTTTTAAAATAATCATAAGAGATGGCAAGTCTTGATGTAGATGCTACTGCGTAGCGAAGTATTACACATTGTGACCCACCATCATTGAGTGACACACTGTGTCGGGAGGATCCTTTCGTGTTTCAATATATAAGTCAGATGTTCAATTTTGTAAAGAATCGTCAGGGAAAGTTGACGAAACTTGATACGTACAAAGTCGCAAAAATGTACAACGCTAAGGAATGGACCCTTAACACTGGTTTAAAGTACCATATAGAACAATGCGGGGGATCATGGGGTTCTATGGCTTGTCAACAAACTTCAACTTCGTGAAAAGAAGAGAAATAAAACAGAACAGACATCAAACGCCGTATCATTTATATCACCAATTGATGTCAAACGCGCATGACTATGCTTACATCCTTATTTTATTTCTCATGGATATTTGCTTCCTTTGCCTTTGTGCCTGTCTTGGAATGGTGTCAGTAACTATATTCAAGGGTTGTTAGGTTCAATTATAGGCCAACTTACTTAGCGTATGTCATCAAGATGAAGGACATTGTGTAGGCGGGTTTATTATTACTAGCCATGAATAACGAACGACAAATGATCTGGACACTAACGTGGGTTAAAAGGATTCTTTATAATTTCTATTAATCAGCTGTCAGCAATCCGCCTTTTTTTATCCTATACCAGGATATGGTGCTTATAGGTTAGGCTTTGAACATCGACAAGATATGAACAATTTTATCATGCGTGTTTCTTTTTACCTTTAAGCCCTTTTGATACTTATTATGATTGGCTTTTGACGGCTTTGATTCTGAGTAGTCGGTGTAGTTATCTTCTAAAAACATGAAGTGGTGCTGTGCAATGTGACAAAGTCCGGGTCTCGTCTGGAAGGATCTAATTAGCGAAACACTTCGACGACCATCTTAGGATTTACATTTAAACAATTTAGACCGATTCATGTTGTTAATGAAATGAGGAGAACGTTTAAACATTAGAAATAAAAGAAAATTGTAGCTTATTCATAAACTATGCAAACATGTTCATTTGCATATTTTACGTACTTTATTCTTTATTTTGATACCAATAGGTTTAAGCTAGCATCAGTACTTTTTGAGATATGCTAAGCTAAGTAAAATATATACATAGGTCACATGCCCATGGCATACTCTTTTTATAATTACATTGTATCTATAGTGTGGTCAATTTACGCAAATACAATATCGCTGACCGATTGCTAAACCTTGTCTACATTCATAACGAACTTTCCTCTTTAAAACTATATTTTCCCCCGATCACAAATTATGACTCGGGGTATATTTTCGTTTTGTCTGTGTGTCTGTTAACGATTAGTAATTTTGTTTGGATCTCTTTCATATTTGGAAGGATGA
>JAUUEB010181542.1:0-14041 GCA_032362205.1 Clione limacina
GTAGTACTCTCTACGAGTACTCATTTTTTCTAGTTCCTTATGAAACAGCCTTGAAATTGTGCATAATGTAATCTTATACAATTCACAATGAGGTATATTAATTTGATGCTAAAACAATAATTATATCAGTTTTGAGACGCGTTTTAAAAAATAATATCATCATGGGCAAATTCATCAAAACGAACAAAGTTGTCACCTTGCGCTTATCATGTAACTTGTTAAAGACCAATTTAAATTATAAAAGTCAATTGTTTCGTTAATCGTCAGATGAACTGTGAACATTTCATTAATTCTAATAACATGTTATTAAATTTTTTTCATAACGATCGAACATGTAACCGTATGGTGTCCTCTCTTTTCCATGGTGATTTCACACTTTCTTCAACATTGATGAAATAACATACATGATTTGTTTAAGACGGTTATTCATGTGTGTTTTAAGTAATATATACACAACTATTCCTTGTTTTTGAGCATTGGATGTACTTCTTTCCTGCGAATTTATTTTAAATTGTGTAACTGGTTTGGGTTGTATTGAGGAAAAAGATGGAGACCGTTTTTGTGGCAGTGGGTATCATGAAAAAGTGTTACATTAATTTGTAGCCTTCTGTCCTCAGAGATTTTCCACCTCAATTTGTTCTTATTTAATCAACTGGTACCCATTTCTATTTCATGAAAATTAACTGCAGACTGTATAACAATTCATGGCTGTTTAAAGGTGAGAGTCTTACTCTCTAACTACATACTCAAAGGGGGGTACACGTAACCCAACAAAAAGAGCAAATATTTTCCATTGGATTAGCAAGTTTGACTATGTTTTCTCAAACCAGTCAACAATAACCCAAACAAATGTTTAGAAAAAGTGTTAGTACATCGAGGTGCTCAGATTTCTTTAAAAAATAAATATTTACAAATCTAATGTACCTGACACAAGTATTTTGTATCAGCAAAAATTAGACCTCTACTGCAAGTAGGACTATCTCTACAATAGGTTTTCTAGTTATCGAGCAGCAGCTCACTGGTTAAGCTGCTCGTTTCTGGGAATTCAAGATGGCGCTAATTATTACAACCTCTCGCCCGCAAATCTCACTTGACATTGTATAACTTTATGTTATCTAAACTGTTCTATAAACTTAGGTAACCCTTAGCGACCTGGATTATCTTAACATAAAATGTGGTGGCACAGGACCATGCATCATATGCTATATTCCAGTGTCATTCTCAGCTGTCGACAGGGCGCAGTGCAGTTTCAGTGGTTCCAACAGCACCACCCGGGCTGGCAGCCCCAGCAGCTTTCACGCCACCTGACACAAATTAAAATCGTGAGCGGTAGCCGCCTTTAAGACTCCATGCTTTGGCAGTTGACAATCACTTGTACTTGTGTGCTGCCTGTGACATAGGTCCCGATGGGTGTACTATTCTATGTTTAAAGAATGTAGGGCGGATGGAGTAGTTCGATAAACTTCAGCATCCACCCGGGTGGGGATGGGATGGGGTGGTTTCCCGGGTAGTTAGCCACCCCACCTGACCGTAACACTGTCGACTTGACATATCAGACACAAACTAAGAGTATCAGCTCTACATATAGTTCAGATTTCTGCGGTTTTATGAATTGCAAATACTAGAATTTTTTATATCATCATATTTACGCAGTTAAAAAATTGTCCCTGTGTTTTGTAAATCACCACAATCTTTAATTGAACAGTTACATTCTTAAGGATACACCACAAAACAATGTCAAATGAATACCCCGATCCATACATTATAGTAAATAATACATAGCAAACAAACCAAAACACACATTTAATTGCTTAATATAGAATGTTTATTTTCTTTCTTTTTAATTTCCATAAAATTCTCATTTCCTTTTTTCATTACAAACAGCTTAGTGCTTTATTTCTTAATACATTTGGAATATAGTGGTATGCAAAGATACCTTAATTAGTGTTTCAAGATTGGGTCTATATTTTGGATGATTCAATAGACAAAAATTGCAAACGTTATTTCTGGTTTGTTGAGAATTAACTTGAAATATCATAAATAGTAAATATGTTTGTTTAAATGTAAATCATCTTCAAGTTAAATTAATCAAGTAATGCAATTCATTTTTTTTAAGTTGTTGTTTTCTTCCGATGAGTCCCGAACATCGCTATCTTATTACTCATATTTCCTGTCCCCTGACAAATCTAGTTTGACTAACAACCTGTGCATGTGGCATAACACGCTGCCTTTACTGCCTTATCTGTCCAACACTTCTCTCTATTGGCCTTACAATCATTGAACACGGCTATATTATCGCAATATGTTGAATTGAAATAAGTTTTCTCTGCAAAAACTGAAATAAAGAAAAAAAAACATTAACTTTTTAAAGAATCTGACCAATATTCTTTCTACATTAAACACACAAAAACATACTAGTTGGATCAATCTGTTATAGCACCTGGACAAAACTCAACGAAGACCATTTATTATTATATTATGTATTCTAAATAGTTCCCAGTAATCAACTAAAACATTTAAAAAACTCCTTACACAAAATTATATATATGATAAGTGTGAATTAATTTGTCCACGACCACAATTATGTTGTGAAGTGGTACATTTTCTTCTTTTCTGTGTGTGTGTGTTTCGGTCTGTTTACTTGATATTTTGAGTAGTTTTACTCGGATCTCGTTCATTTTTTGACGGATGGTAAAGACAATGTATAAAATATCTGCTAACTTATCCAGGGTATATGTGAAAGAATGACGGCGTTATGGCCCTTATTGAGTTTTTTGCGATTTTTTTAAATTTGGCAAAAACACACTGTGGTCACATTTTCAGAGTTAAGAATCTGAAATGTTGCACTTCTAGTGACTATCTAAAAATTATTATCTCACTTTTTTAATTATCCCTTTTTAAAGACAGAGTTATGGCCCCATTGAGTATTTTGCTATATGTCTTTGTCAATTTTTTTTAGAACAAGATGTGGTCCTATCGTTAAAAATAGAAATCTGAAATCATGCTAACTCAGTGGTTCCATAAAAGATGTTCAAAGAGTTATGGCTTTTGGGTTCTTTTCTATACGATTTTTGTTATTTTTCTCTAATGATCGTGGTTGTACTCTCAACGAGAACTCATTTTTCGAGTCACAAGTAATACGTGGTTGTACTCTCAACGAGAACTCATTTTTCGAGTCACAAGTAATACGTGGTTGTACTCTCAAAGAGAACTCATTTTTCGAGTCACAAGTAATACGTGGTTGTACTCTCAACGATAACTCATTTTTCGAGTCACAAGTAATACGTGGTTGTACTCTCAACGAGAACTCATTTTTCGAGTCACAAGTAATACTCTTAACATTTATATTCCAGGGCCAAAAGATTGCCAATTTTGCTATTGCATCTGGAGATCAACATTTTCTAAAGGCTGGTTACACTTTGCATACAAATTTGTGTTTTGTTTATTTATATGGTAGAAAGTGACCACGTTAACTTGTGAAAATCCTGTGCGACGCCGGATAAGTATCACATCAATAGAATACAATTAACAAATCTTCAAACAAGTAGTCTATAAATTGTTGATACGTAGAATTTAATCTAATTTAGGGACTGCCGTTTTTAAATTTTTCTTTTATATTTTTAAGAACACTGCAAAAAAAGAAAAGTATCCTTCCAAAAATGTTATTTTGATAGATGTATCCGTGGGTTTTGTGGTAATAAACATCCATTTCTTAGGACTAGTTTTAAGTTTCATGCTTTGATGAAGGTCATGGTGAAAATGAACAATAATTGTTGATATCTTATTTCGAATTTTGAGCGTCAAATATTGAAAGATACCGGAAATATTTTAAAGTCCAATATCTTTGCGGCTATGTTGGTATCTTTGCCTTAAATGCTTATTCATTAATTTCTAGTATTTCGTAAAGCACGTGTGGTTTTCATGCAAGTCCATAATAAATTCGAAATAACATACTTGTTTAAAAAGTAGAATGCGTTTCTATTTTGAAATATTAAAACTTTCTTCAAGGTCAAATGAAATCAAATAGATATTTTAATTTGTAAAGGTCCCTCATGTAAAACCAATCAACTAATCAGGTATTCTTTTTGTCAACTTAATTTTTCATTTAAAGAACTAACGTAGAGAAACAAACACATAAAAACTTTACCCGAAGAGAATTATAAAATAAACACTTACCTGTCACATCCTTCCAGTAAGCTTTTTTACTCTCTTCAACACTAAGTTTGTCAGCACATCCATTTGTATTACACGAATATCTACAAAGCTTATCCATATGCCAACTGGTCACTTTGCAATTAGACGGCTCGCAGTTCTCGTTCATATCATAGCAGCCATTACTGTTGTTTGCAAAATCTAAAATTAAAAAAAAGATTTTCAAAAGCATTAAGTTTTAAAAGAATATGATTAATATTTACTGTCTATTAAACACACAAAACATACTAATAATTCGGTTAAACTGTAGTAGCACCTGGATAAAATTCAAAGATAATTTATAAAAAACAAGCATAAGATTTGACATTTCTATAAATTCTGTATTTAATGGCATAACAAAAACATTATATTGTCCAATATATTCACGGTCATGTTAGTAACTTTCTTGCAAATGCTTGTTTTTCTCATTTTTTCCCCCTAAAACACCTGTGTTTATCGTGCAGGTTTTTAATGAAAGCCCAAATTGCGTACTTTTTGAATGTAGAATACATATGTATTTTGATATTTTTAACTTTTTTTAATGTCAAATTAAATGAATTAGATATTTTACCAATACTAATAACAAATACGGACTCGTTAGTAAGTATAGATGTATCAGTTACTTAATAACCAATAGAAGAGGAGGGAAGGACCAACCTATTTTATTTTTAAATATGAGTGTGTGAACAGTTTCCTAGCGCAAAATCAGTCAATTAATCAATATTGATTTTTAAAACGATGCATAGTCTGGCTTTCATTGGAACTTAGTCCGTGTGCTTTCCTAGTCATGAAAATATTACTTGCATTTTTCAAGTTTTTAGTGAATACTGTGAACAAAGTAAGCGCACAATTTAAAAGTATTGATAAGCCTTATTCCTATGTTGCAAAAAGATAGATGGAAATAGGAAGTTGTTTCTATAGTGGATTTTAATACCGGTGATTATTTGAAATAGTCAGAAGAAGAAGAATTTTTAAAACCACCAAGAACAGAAACTATCTTATGTTCCTAAGTTAATAGATAACAAAATGTACTGAGACATGTCATCATCTAGAATCGAGTGCAAATCAATTCACCGAAATGAGGACCATCGCTCTCTGTCCAACCAAGGAACATCTATATTTATAAGTGCCTTTGAGACGTAGGTAAGTAGGTAGATAGGAAGGTAGGTTGGTCTTGGGTTATTTGACAATTTATACTATTCTTCGCTCAGCTCGTCAGCGAAAACCACGACTTCAAAAATTCCCATTCTAATTTTAAAGGTCTCAAAATACCTAAGGCACGAACCTTTGGGGGTCTCTGCAGTTTTCATTTGTTACTTTTTAAAAAATTTAAAAAAAACGATAATTTGTTATAATTCACATCTCCCTATTGACTCCATTTTAATGAACACGGAAGTTCAAACACACTTCTTCTTTTGTTTCACACCAGAATTAACATTTTGCCCGGAATGTAATTTTCTTCTTATGCTACTCTGACTCTCTAGAGGTACTATCCGGTGTTTACAACTTTTAAACATAAAATATTTTTTATAGAAAATTTGAGTTTTCCACTGCCACCTTTAAATATTTGTGATGATTAAATTACAATGAGAGGGGGCGTAGCTACCAAATCGACGAATTGTGGGTGTGTTTAGCGAACCAAAGTTTTAGCTTTCTTATAAAAGAGCCTACTTGGAAACAAACACAGTAGGCTTTGGTATAGCTTAAAACTGCATCAAAGATGGAACTGATATACATCTATGCTAATGAACATTATATGCTATAAGTCAACCTATAAGGTCAAAGTGAACTGATATACATCTATGCTAATGAACATTATATGCTATAAGTCAACCTATAAGGTCAAAGTGAACTAATATACATCTATGCTAATGAACATTATATGCTATAAGTCAACCTATAAGGTCAAAGCGAACTGATATACATCTATGCTAATGAACAATATATGCTATAAGGTCAAAGTGAAGTCGTGTGTCAGCGTAAATCAAACATGGAACTGGTATACATCTATGCTAATAAACATTATATGCTATAAGTCAACCTATAAGGTCAAAGTGAAGTCGTGTCTCAGTGTAAAATCCGGCACATCATTTACCGATTGAAAATTTGAAAAAAATGTAAGATTACGCAAAGCTCATGAATCAATACCATAGACGTAAAAGAGACCGGTTTTCCCCAGAAAGGTTAGAAAGAAGTATATACCTTCAGCAGATAGCCAGCTTAATGAAGTATAGCAATTAAAATATTCCCTTGAAAAGAACGAACAGCTTACAATGATTCATCAAATTCGACACACAAAGATATTGAGACAGCTTCGGAGAGAAAGAAATGTTCTTTAAACTAAATATAGAAGTTGAAAAATACCTTGTCCAATCGCTCGAGCTTAAGTTAAATATAACTCACTTTCACTTGAGAAGAACTTTAGAATGACACCCTCCCCCGAAAAAAATAATGGTTGAAATATGATAACCACTAAGCATTTTAAGTTCACTTAGGGCTGGTTAAATAAGAACAAATAAAAGAAACAAACAAAAAATATTAGAAGATAATAATATAAATATTTAACTTACCTAGTCTCATATTATGTCTATCAGCGTTCACCGAGGCAAGCACCAACACAAGAACGATTACTTGTTCAAACACCTGCGGACATAAAGAGAGAGAGAGAGAATAGGCTTTAAAAAAACTAGCACAATACACGACAAAACTTATAGAAATTTGTAAGCGTTAATACAACTTTTTTTTACATTTTTGTTACATTCTTGTAAACAAACGTGTTCATGTTGTCCGACGATTTTTTGAATAAATAAATTAAGTTTCTTTTTTCTTTTTATACAAATATATTAGACTTCTGAAGAGTAACGCTCTTGCATTTGTAGTGACGGTAGTAAACCAATAACTTTTTTGGCTTGCACATATTAAATAGTTAATTACATATATCATATACCAAACTTTGAGTTTTTTCATGAAAAACTGTGCGTTTAGATACTATAGCATATATTAACTTCTACTTTCAATTCCATTTTACTTTTACCCCATTTTCCTGCTCTATCTTTTTCATTTTTCACTTTTTTTCTTCTTTTTTAAATTTCTCATTAGCTTTATTTTCTAAACTTGTTGTGTACCTGTATGCTGTTTTAACATTGATGAGAATTATTAAAATGATAACTACTTAGCACTTAACAAGAACTTATCAACGAGAAAGCGCCTAAAAGGAACTCGTCGTGTATGCTCCCAGGGAAGCTGAGAAATTTAACTAGTGCCGTTTTCTAGACTATAGAAGTTATAATATTTAATGATACACAACTCATATTAACAATTTTATTTTATTTCACAAACAACAAAAGTCAATCACCTTCATAGCTGCAAGTAGATTTCAGCTAAAACTGGGACGAGTATAGTAGTTGTTTTCTTGTTTGGATTCTTGTTTGGATTCTGCAAAGGTAAAAGTAACATAAAAAGTAATTTGATTTGTTTTAAAACTCTCTAAATGCATTATTTTATTTCTATTTTATCTTTTAAAGTAAGATAACATGTGATACGTTTAACACTGTAATATTTTTTTGAAAAAAAATGAAAGAATATACAATATTTTCATTTTGTCCATGACGCGATTGAAGACCATGATTGAAGAAGTTATAATATCGTTTAGAACTGTACTTGAAAAAAACTCAAAACCTTAGGAAATATTTTCAATTGTTTGCTCGTCCGGACTAGAAAGAATTTGATGGTTGATAAAATTATGAATATTTTTAAAATGTGCTTGGAAATATTTTTTTACGAAGGCGACAATTTTAATTTTCATGCTCGTATGCTTTAGAACGAGCTTGGTGGTTGACTTGGTTTTAAACATGCCGAATGTGTACATTTTTTAGCTACAGAACTTCGAAAAATGCATAAAACAGTACTCATTATTTTAGCTCCTTTATTTAATAAATACCCTAACAGATGTTGAATTGTCTTCTAAAATTTCTACTGTGCTTTGAAAAAACTGAAAACGGTTTACTATTTTTTCATTTTGTATTTGTTGGCTTTAGAAACAATATGCTGATATTAAAAAATATAACTTTATTTTGTACTATGCTAAAAAAACAGGTAAAATATTTTAATTTTGTGCTCGTAAGCTCTAGAAAGAACTTGAAGTGTAAAAACAAACATATTATTTTGTTTGGTAATGTGCTTGCAAACAATAAGAAACTGAAGGCAATATTTTATATTTTGATCACATCCGCTTAGAAAACAATTTATGATTATAAAAAATAACTTTGTTTTGGTACCGCTTGTCCGTCTTTGAAAAAAACTTATGATTTAAAATACTATAACTTTGTTTGGTAATGTTCTTTTTAAAAAATTGTAAGAAGTTTATGATTGAAAGAATAATCATTTTGTTTGCTAATGCGCTTTGTTGGTACCGTGCTTAAAAAAGTAGAAATCGTAGGCAATATTTTCATTTTTTTTCTCGTCCGCCTAAGAAAAACCTTGGGATTTAAAAAAGTATAACTTCGTTTGGTTGTGTTCTTGTATTTAGAAATTGTAGGCAATTTTTTGAATTTTCTTCTCGTTTGCCCTGCGACCGAGACTGAAAATGAATGCCAGAGAATCATTTGATGGTTGAAAAGTACAACTTTTATTGGTACTGTGCTTGAAGATAGTTAAAATCATAGGGCAATATTTTAATTTTGTTCTCGTACGCCATAGAAGTATTATTATTATAAGAAAGAACCTGATGATTTAAAAATTATCACTTTATTTGAAAAGGCAATATTTTTTTTTCTACATATCTAACTGAATTTGATAGCTGAAAAATCATATAATTTGATTGAATCAAATACGCTAAGAATGCACCAGAGATGCAAATATATTATTATGTTGAAAAATCAAAATTTTGTTTGGTATTGTGTCTTAAAAAATAACAAAAATCGTAGGCAATATTTCCAATTTTTAGTTCGTCCGCTTGGGAAGAATTTTTGAATCAAACAAATATAACTTGTAACCGTGCAAAAAAACAATACATTTATGCAATTTGTTGTGTGCTTAATCGTCCTTTGAAAGAACTTGATAATTGAAATTAGAGACCAGTTTTGGAATTGTGCTTTAAAAAACTTAGAAGGTTAGGCAATATTGCAATTTTGTGCTCGCCTGGCTTTAAAAAATTGGCTTGATGGTCGACGAAAGAAAACTATTTACAAACAATAATTGTAGGTAATTTGTTTTATTTCGTCTTTGAAATCTTTTAAAGTTCACGAAACTATAACTATTTAAAGCAATGCGCTTGGAGGAAAAACTTATTTTTGCTTCATCAAATTTGTGAACACATAAATGTTTCTAATTTCACTACGTTAAGAAAATTTATCTCACAATATTGATTTATAGTTTCTTGTATATGCTTTTGAAAACTTACTATTTTTACCATTAATGTTATCTATATTTGAAAAGAATCTAAATGCCTGAATTTGGTCATTCCTCAAGAAACAAAATATCAAGCTTTATAAGTTGAAGTGTACAAGGCTTTCTATTTGTTTTTGGATTAAAAATGATTTATCTCAGCCAGTAGTTAAGATGCTTTTCTTTACAAATATTTCTATAATAAGGGCTATCTACAGAAATAAAAACATTATGAAAACTATCTACAGAAATGTAAAATAAGCCAAGGGTATTCTGAAAATGAATATTCTAAACTCAAGTGTACACAAATTTAGAAAACCCTAAGAAACATTAGCTGTTTAAAATTGCAAAAAGACTAATATTCTTAATTGAATCGTTGCTTTTATTTATTCATTAAAGATAGAGAGCAAAAAGTAAAAGTAGCTGTAATTGTGTCTATGGTTAAAGTTTTCCTTAAGCAAAAATATAAAACTTTGAGTTTAAAGTTGCTATTCTAAGTTCCTTATTCCTTAATGAGCAGTTCAACAACAAGTTACTCCTATCAAAAAGGTTCCTAGTGGCAGACATAAGATAATCCAACTCACCTTGACTTGAGATCCTCGGACAATGTAACAATAGAGCTCTATCCACATCCTTTTATGTAAATGAAAAACTACTCTTTCTTTGACACGCACGTTGTCACTGAGCCAACTCATGAAAAACGCTCTCTAATTGGTTCAGAGGTATCACGTGGTGTCACGTCCGCGTAACAGTCCCAATACTTGACGACAATCCGGAAACAGTAAGATTTGCGTGGGTCTTATGATTTCTTAAGGTAGGGAGTAGGGATTCTGTATGTGAATCACTGGCGTAGGAGAGAGCTGTGAAGATTTGTGTTCTGAAACCAGCTGGTTGAGTCAACACTTTAAATCGATTACCTTACTGAAACTGTCATTGTTTGTAACTTGTGGAAGGTTATCAACAAAGGTTGAATCCATGAAATAACGTGTTCACTTTAAGTTTTGGTGTATGACTACAATTTCTTGACGAAAATAAAAACGTAGTTATAATTTTAAGTTTATAATAATTTCAACTGTCACTCAAAGAGGGGGAATGATCATTTTTAATAGCAGTAAAATGAAAGAGTACTTTACGAAGCCAGATAGTCGCCGCCAACATTAGCGTGTAATGTAACACAAGAGCAGTATTTTTTAGTCTACTCTTAACTAAGTTCACTTCTTCCAAGTTGGTAGTTGTCGACTGAAACAAACAAACAAACAAACAAACAAGGAAACAAACAAATGCATTATTCTGTAAAATTATGAAAATCATCCGCATCCTTTTATGTAAATGAAAAACTACGCCCCCTGAATTATTGGGACATGACCCCGGAACAGAAATCAGAGGCCCGTAAAATCTTTGAAATTTAATTGCTTTGTTTTTAATTTAGTTATAATCTGCTGACCTAAATCTTCTAAGCCACAAAATATAAATTGTACTTGTATTCAGTTTTTTAGTTCGTAGAATAGTACAAAATTGCGCTCTGGGGGTTGCCTTTTAATCTTATTTCATTTTAAATAGTTTTCAAAATGTTTTGGACTCCTTTCATAGACTTAACTTTAAAAGAATTGACTAAATTCACTTATTTTAAAAATAATATGAACCCCAGCATAGCCTTTAAAGGCTATATAGGATGCTCTACAAACGTTGGCCTTAATTAAACTCAAATGTTTAGAAGTTGAAAATATAGGATAAAGGCTGCTTGTTAAAGTTGACTTTGGACTAGACTCTGATGTGTAGAAGTTAAAAAATAGTAGGGGGGGGGGTAGCTAGATAACATTTGCTGTGAACTAGACTTAAATGTGTAGAAATTCGTAAAGTTGGCTGAAAAACAGACTCAAATGAGATAAAGTTGAAAACATCGTTGAATGTTTGGTAAATTTGGCTCTGAACTAGACTCTAATGCGTAGAAATTGGAAATATATGGGGCGGGGTGCATGCTAAAATTAGCTATGAATTAAACTACAATGCGTACATTTGAAAAAATTAGGACGGGTCTCGGTAATCTTTGATCTTAGAAGTTGAACATATCGTGGGGTTGCTTGGTAAAGTTGGCTATGAACTTGTCTCAAATGCGTAGAAATTGAAAATATTGTGTGGAATGCTTGATCCTGTGAGCAAGACTCTTAAGTTCTAGATTTGCACCATTTATATCTTATTTTCAACATTTTCCGGGACCTACCCCAGACCCTTATACAGAGAATCATGGAATCTTTGAAACTTATCACAGTTGTTTTTAATTCAATAATATTATGTCGTCTTTAATCTCTTCTTCTTGTTCATTTTGTTCGTCAGATTGACACTCCGGTATCGTACATGAAGGCTGTATTTAATCTCTTTTTCTTGTTCATTTTGTTCGTCTTATGGACAATCAGGTATATGAAGGTTGTCGTCCGTTGGAGATCTATCAAACAGCCAAATAGCTTCTGACATCTGTTGTTGTAGTTCACGAGGCTTTCTTTCTTGTGTCGTTCAGAAGGATGTATGTTTGTAGTGTGTTGCAGTTTAAGCTTCATTTCCACATTGGCACTGTTCTGTTATGCTAATTTTAAATTTCTGAATTTAAGTCAGTTTTGATTTGATCTTAGCCGGAAATTGTGACTTGTTTTTATCTTGAGAGTAGGTAACATGATCTGTTTATTGATGTCATGGTTGCTTTTCTTAAATTATGTATTGATAATTGTCCTTTCTTCAAAATATGAGGTTGTGTGGTTAATCTGATCTTGATTTTCTCATTCATTGGCAAGGAGATATGCAGAATCATTTCCATGTACTCTACCGTGCGATGGGATCCATTGTAAGACAACATTGCAGCTACTGCTAATTTGTGTGATTCCTATGCTTTAACTATTCAGCTAATGTTTGTTATGGCTTTGAAAGCCTGGAATACAGAGGTGGCATCAGTTAATATTAATACGTCTTTGGTTGCCAGGATATTTCCTCTGATGTGCTCTGCTGCTTTTTTTTCTTCCTGTGGTTTCATTCTGAATGCCTTGGGTCAAAGTCATGGAATGTCTTACATGATTAGACTTGATCCTTCTTTCCAAAGAGGAACTGCCAAACACTGTAGTATATCTTCTGGGATGTGTTGAGGTAAAAATGTATGTTGTTGTTCTAAGAGTTTACTTCTTTTAATAAGACTGTCAAGGCATGTTTTAATGCTTGGAATTCCTTCTCTATGATAAGTGCAATGTAAACAGCTGTGGAGTAGTGTTTTCTGTGTCCAGTTTGTTCCTTTGTAGGTAGGAGATAACTATTTTTATGTTATTTCCTTGCTTATGAATTGGAATCTCTCAATGCTTTGTGTAATGTTTCTGATTTCCAACTGTTGTAGAAGTATCGTTTTTCCCTAAGCGCATCTCATTCATGATTTACTTTTAGTCCAGCGGTCTAGACTTTATGTATAACACTTATATCCAAGTCGAAGTAAATCGTTTGTAATTAAAACTACATATTTGTGTTTAAAATTGTTATCTAGCGCAAGGAAACCGGGTGTTGAAACAACTATCAGTATTTATATCTTAAATTATTAAGTTGACAGTAATAAATGTCGTATTATTACAATTTGATGGAAAATAGTATACAAAAATGTGACTTCTACCTCAAATCACACATACATTTGTTTTCGTTTACACGACCTTGAAAATTCAAGATGACTTTTAAATGACCTTGATCAATAATTGTTTACAGATGAATAATAACAACTGTTAAAGATGTTAGCTCAAAATCTTGAATAAAACGTAACATATCAAATATATCTATTGACCCCTTGATCTATGAAATGACCTTGAAACAAAAATTTGACCCCATAAATAAAAAATGCATATCAATAAACCTATGATAAGTTGTATCATTCGGCTATATATTGAGATTCTTAGTTGTGGGGGTAAACCGAAAATGGATGGCGGCCATCTTGAATTTATGCTTTAACTAGAGTTGTCAAAGTACGATTTTTGTATAAACAACGTTTTATAACTCCAAGGACCCGTCTTAACAATATAAACACTAAAATAACTTGACTTCCGAAATTGCAAAGTTCATATATAGTTATATAAGGGAGACCGCTGGACTATTTGTCAGTCCCTGGTAATTTCTTTTTTTGCATTACAACAACTGATTCATCAAAGTTCTTATGTGGGACGTTTTATCCATAAAGTCAGGAGAGATTTAGTGATTGTCATAATTCTTCATCTCTCGAAGTACAACCATTTCCTGTTCTCTAATATCAATTCAAATAATGCCTTCATAGGTATCAATAAACAATTTGCTGTCTTTGGACAAGTCATTTTCAATTGTTGTCACAGATGACTTACTGTCTAGGTATAATACCACCATTGAAAACCAAGAAATAATTGCTATATATTCTTACTAAAATAACGAGACTTTGAGTAGTTATAGCTAGTAGAGTTATAATTTTATTCCTTTG
>JAUUEB010181653.1:0-14040 GCA_032362205.1 Clione limacina
AGGTACCGGGATACGTAGGGATCCACCCCTCTGTCTTAGAGTGTCAACTGCTCCTCTTGCCTGTTCTCAAAAAACTTATAGATACTTTCTAAATACTGGAGGACATAAAAAGTTAATCATGGCATCATATAAACTAGCAAAAACAAACAAATATACAGGTTTGATAAAGAAACGAAATATGATTTTATTAAAACCATCAAATAACCCTGGCAGATCTGCTTTAAAAGTTCAGACGCGATTGGGGGTCATGAAATGTGACAAGGCAATCAGCTGATGTCTAGTCCACTGACAAGAACAACTGTTTTTCCTCCCATGAAAAAAAGTTACGTTGTATGGAGTTTGATTATATAAGAAAAAAAGAATTGATGACCAGTCAAAAGTGACATTTATTGAATTTGCATAGTTCATAATTCCTGTTAAATAGAGGTATTTTTTACAAAGAATAAGAAGGAAAAATTCTGTGCTTTGCGAAAATTGATGTTCTATGGGATTTCATGTTATATGGAGTGATGTTGTACAGGGGTTTTACTGTATGCGTGATGCCTCCAAGCTTGGCCCTGAGCTCAGTGGATGGAATCCTGGCATTCAACCGGGAGCCACACATCCATCGCATCATTGTCATCTCTGCCCAGTGGAGTCTGACAGTCTCTGCTTTCTTAACAGGCCATGTTTTACTTCCATGTAACATGGCAGGTCTAAAACACTTTGGTTTAGTATTTTACTGTAAACAACATGCATACTGGATGTGTCGTCGTAGAGATTAAAAAGATAAGCCTTGTGGTGATTAGTAATAAGGGATCATTGAACTGATCAATTAAAGCTTGTTTATTAGAAACCATCCCTTTTCTCTGATCATACATGAATTCAAAAATAGGATTAAGGTTACTTCAATTTTTAAGTTATGTGTGTGCTTGTGAGCAATTCTGCTTGCTGATCGTCAATCATGAGGCAGGGAATGAGTGTTTATGTATGTATGGCTCTTCATGCAATGGGCACATCCTTGGACATAGGACCCTGAAATCTTGCACAAAGGCTCCTTTAGTGACCATTTAAAAATAAATGTTTCAAATTTCTGAAAAAATGTTTTTTGGACAGGGTTATGGTACCTATTGAGTTTTGCGATATGTAGATATTTGGCTAACACCTGTGGCCATATCGTCCAGATTGGAATCTGAAATCTTGCACAGAGGCTCTTTTAGAGACCAGCTAAAAATATTTTCTCAGATTTTTTATTTTTTTTTAGTTTATTTCCTTTTATTTATTTATTTTAAAAGTGCATGCTGTGGCCATACAGTTAGACATAGGACTCTGACATTTTTAAACAAGGCTCTCCTAGTACTTTCTATAAACAGGTCTCTCACTTTTGAAAAAAAAAATTCAATTTCCCCCTGCATATCTTTTGTCATTGTCTTGATGGTTTCTACTTGCAGTGAATGCACTTGTTTCAATGATTATGTGTAAAAAAAAATCAATGAATACAGTCAGACTCATTTAAACTGTACACACTTAATCCAAATTTTTGCTTAGATGGAACAAAATCCTGACTCTTGTTTTATTAATTAACTATTTTTTGTAGAAAAGATAATTTCTAATTATCTAGATATTACACATCTTATCAATCATATTTTCCTCATCAAAGACAGACATTTGACTTTTCCAATTTCAGTTTTTTTAGATTCAAATGTTTCAAAAACACTTAAACAAAAACATTAATTATATTTTGTTTGCTCATTTTCACTGACTTAATAATATGGATCAATTACATCAAATGAAGTTCTTTTATTCATACAACATTGAATATGGTTTCAATGTTTTTTTGGGCTTGCATTTTCTGGGTTCCCAGGTACCACAAGGACCTGGATACTCCTCAAACAGCTGTATGTCTGCTTTCTCTCAATGTGTCCAAACCAAAGTTTAATATTTCAAAAAAAAAGTTACTAATGCCTTCAAAAATCAAAGTCGAACGTAATACTTTCCTTAACTAAACTAAACTTATAGAAGACTTTGAAAATTTCTGCTTTTGGCCTACATACTATAATAACAATAATGAATATTGATTTGCACCTATTAGTAATGTTTCAGACCAAAAGATTGTTTAGCTATTTGCCCTGCTGAACAACAAAGCATCAGACTACGGAACTTTTGACTAACAAAAACCTTTATTTAATGACATTATGAATATTGACACACTCGTTTAAATTGACCTTAAGTTAATTAAATGTACAAAAATTTCTATTGGCAGTCATTAGAGGTTTTTTTAGACACTTAATTGATGATGATAAAAAGAATATCTTCTGTTTCATTTTATAATTCAAATTGTTCTAGTTTTATGAAATAAAGTTTCTGATGAATTTTTTTTGTTTTCTGTTTTTTTCAGTAAACAAGCATCTGAATTGCATCCACCATTGACTGTTGACAGAGGTCACGGAGCACTTAGCCAACAATCTGGGGCAGCAAATGGCGTCTTTAAGAGTGGACAACCCTCATATATGACTAAACAATATGAGTATTATGCACAGCCAACATCACCACCAAATCCAGTAGCAATGCCTTCAGGTTCAGGAGCAAGACCTAAATTGTTCAAAGTCCCAAAGCAAAATCAGAATAATTTCCATCAACCAAAACCTTCTGTTCAAATTAAATCTGATATAAGCCAAAGGTTTGGGCGTTCTGAAGGAAACTCTCCAGGGCGTTCTGAAGGAAACTCTCAAGGGCGTTATGGTGTTTGTAGCGAAGATACAGTTGGCGTTTCTGACGAAATCCAAAAAAAGAAAGAACCAGAACAACAGAATGATAAAAGAAATCCTGGTAGAAGCTTTAGACCCACCTATATTGGTTATAGAAAACTGCAACAATGGGCAGAAGAAGAAAACAACTCTCATCTTATTATGGACATGTCTGTCAATATTGGTGGCCTTTCTAGCCTTCTTCAGCAAAGGGAAATTAAAAGAGACTGGATGATATTTCTAATCCACATATTTAAAAGGATCTTGAAGTCTCATTCCCTTCCAGGCTCAAAACATCATATCTTTAAAAGTGTTTGTGAATCACGTTTTTTTGAAGTGCATCTTAAACATTTTCTAGAATCTGTGTGCAATGAAGATCATTGCTCTGAGCTTTATGGGTATTTCAGAAAGCTCATTGACATTATAGATTACATTATACACTCTTTGCCTGAGTTTAAAGGCAAATGCAACAAACTGGTACTGAGGATCTTGGAATATGGTGAAAGTCTGAATGTTTTGCCTGATGGGGATGCATTGACCACAAAGGCTGAGAAATGCTTCAGATTATCAGAGAGTACAGCAAAGATTCAAGGGCCTGTTATAGCTCATAGGACAAGATCAGATCATTCAAAAATCTTGCCATATCCAGATGAAGACCCCCCGCCTGATGATTACAGGCGGATAGAAATCTTTCCAGACACAGAAGAATTGGACACCTCAGTTGAGCCGTTTCTAAGGGCGAACAAGACATCAGGACAATACCGTGACCTAAATCATTATTTAGATGTACATGCCAGACTTTTGAGAGAAGACTATGTGGAGCCCATAAGACTTGGTTTGAAGGAATACAAAAAAAATCATATGGAAGGCAAAGTCAAAGATAAAGATCTTCGCTTTTACTATGATGCACAAGTGGTGAAGATGGGCTTTGACTCACGGGAAGGTATATCTCACTTTGTTACATTCAGAAGAGGTAAAGGCATGAGTGAAAAAACATATTGGGAACATACTAAAAGATTTATGTTTGGTTCACTTTTGTGCTTTTCAAAAGATAACTTTGAAACTACAATCTTTGCCACAGTAGCAGAACGAAAACCAGAACTTTTTGCAAGAGGTGTTTTACAAGTTGTTTTTCAGAATCATCTTGAAGATGTTTTCACCTCATCTGATCATGACTATTATGTCATAGGTGAAACAACTGCTTATTTTGAGTCATATAGGCATGTATTGGAAGGTCTGCAGGAAATGGATGAGCTGCCTCTTGAAAGATATATTCTATCTTGTTGTCGGAATATTAACCCACCAGTTTATTTGGAAACAGATCAAGAGTATGACCTCAGATGCATATTACCAGGTGATACTGACGAAGAGTTTTTGGTGTGTCCTCTTGACACAAACATTTCATCATTTGAGGGTATGTCAGAGCTCAACGAGTCTCAGTTGAAAGCTTTGCATATAGCCCTGACAAAAGAAATGGCCATCATACAAGGTCCTCCAGGAACAGGGAAAACATATGTTGGTTTGAAAGTTATGGAAGCATTGTTATCCAGTTCAATTAATAATGCTTCTCCTGATGGCAATGGTCCCATTCTTATAGTTTGTTACACAAATCATGCTTTAGATCAGTTTTTGGAAGGCGTTTTGAACTTTTGTCCAAATGGCATAGTGAGAGTTGGTGGCAGGAGTCGCAGCCAAAGACTGCTTGCACATAACTTGAAAGAATTGAGAATAAAAGCTTTGCTCAATCCCAAGACTAAAGGTCAAATAGGTAGAAAGTTTGGACAGTGCATGAGAAAACTAAAGCAAATCAGTAGTTTGCTTGAAAGATGCTGGCAGGAACTCTTGCGCACTGAAACCACAATTCTTACTTTGAAAGACTTACAGCCTGAGATCAACCCAGCACACGTTGAGTCATTAAACAATCCAAAAAGACTTACAGGAAGTAGAACCTATATCTTGCATCAATGGCTCAAAGCATCAAGTGCAAACATGGACAACCATCTTAAGAAGGCAGCAAAAACTCATCTTGGACGTCTTATAGCCATTCAGCAGTGTAAGACTGAAGGTGATTCAAAACTTAGCAGTGAAAGAATGGCTGTAAAAACTGGAATCTTGACACGGTTTAAAATCTATAGTGGCTGGACAGCAAAGTATATTGAAAGCTTAGAAAAAGAGATGGCTCAGCATGAAGAGAACTCTGAGTTATATCTGGCACTTCTTGAATCGATAAGCAATGCTTGCAGTGATATTCTCCCAGACAATGTCTTAGTTAAGTACATGAGCAATGATGCTGTTTATGATTCCATCGTGGCCTGTGTCAAACAAGAGAATGGTGTTGTAGAGGATAAAGACATGTTTGTGAAACAATGGATGCTTGGTACTCTGAAAGAAACAGATCAACTCTTGGATGCTATCGAAAGACTAGCTCCTATAAAAACCAGTAAAGAGTCTGAATCGTCTAAAGGGAATCGGTCATCTGATTCTGAATCTCGCTGGGAGATTAATGACAGTGATGACAGTGATGATGATATTGATGAGAGTAATTTTGAGGAATCCAATTTTGACGAAATTGATGATGGAGGCAGTGTAGAAAGTCTGGAATTCAAAGAGCTTCAGCAAAGCTTTGAGCAGTCAGAAAATAAAGACATCCTTTTACTACAGAGAGCAAAACTGCTGGGTATTGACTTAACAGAACGATCAAATGAGGATGAAACAGAAGAACAGATGACAAACACTATGTCTTATGCAAAAGTCTTCACTCTTTTTCACAATGCCTCAGAAATATCTGAAGATGAAATGTTAGGCATAGCTGATGTATGGGATATGAAGCTATCTGACAGATACCGTCTGTACAAACATTGGGTCTACTTAAAACGTCACAAATTGATCAGCCACATACTGGCAATGACTCATGAGTATAACAGCTGGTTGAGCCAGAAAAAAGAAGCACTGACATTGAAAGATGAAGAAATTTTGGGCAAAGCAAAAGTAATTGGAATGACTACAACTGGTGCTGCAAGATATCGCAAGGTTCTGCAAGACATTGGTGCTCCTATAATCGTTGTCGAAGAAGCAGCAGAGGTTATGGAAGCTCATATTGTTACAACTCTCAACAAAAATTGCCAGCATCTTATCCTTATTGGAGATCATCAACAACTACGACCTAATCCAACAGTGCATAGACTGGCTGTTGACTATGGCTTAGAGATTTCTATGTTTGAACGACTTGTGAAGAACAGAGTGCCACATGTAACACTGAGAGAACAACACAGAATGAGACCTGACATTTCTTCCTACATGGGGTTCATCTATCCAAATCTTAGAGACCATGAGTCTGTTCTGTACTATAATCCTGTTGAAGGTGTCAAATCAAACATTTTCTTTCTTCATCATGAACAATCTGAAATTGCAGTGGCAGACAGCAACAGTAAGGCTAATGAACATGAAGCAAAGTTCCTGTTGGCATTTTGTGATTATCTCATGCATACGCATGAAGGTCGTCAGATCACAATATTAGGTGCATATGGTGGACAAGTCCAGCTCATCAGAGACATGAAGAATCTTAGTGGTACAAGATATGAGGATGTGAATGTTACATCAATAGACAGCTACCAAGGAGAGGAAAATGATATTATTCTTCTGTCTCTGGTGAGAAGCAATGAAGAAGGTGAGGTTGGTTTCCTGAAAATCAGTAATAGAGTTTGTGTTGCTTTGTCGAGGGCTAAGAAAGGTCTTTATGCTCTCGGTAACTTTAACCTCCTGAAATCTAAGAGTAGATTGTGGGACAAAATCATGTCTAAAGCTCACAGTCAAAGAGAAACAGGTTCTGTTTTACCACTTGTTTGTGTCAACCATCCAAATCAGGTGACATATATAGCAACTGCTGATGACTTTGTAAAGGAAGCACCAGAGGGTGGCTGCTTCAGAAAGTGTGAGAGTCAGCTCCCTTGTGGCCACAAGTGTGATAGAATGTGCCATGCATCTGATAGAGACCACTATAATGCAGTATGTCATCAGCCTTGTCAGAGGAAATGTCCTGAAGGTCATCTGTGTCAAAAAGAATGTTCTGAAGACTGTGGAGAATGTCAGCATCGAGTGATCAAAACAATTCCTCTGTGTGGCCATGAAGATAGTGTGCCTTGTTATCTACCCCAAGAAGATGTTGTATGCTCTCAGTTGTGTGACTTTCTGCTTAGTTGTGAACATCGTTGTCATGGAAAATGTGGACGCTGTTTGGAAAATGGTCGTCATCCGCCATGTGAAGAAAAAGCAGAGAAAGAATGGCCATGTAAACACAAAAGTCTTACCAAGTGTTACATTGATGTCCTTGAGGATCCTTGTCCCAGTAAATGTGGACAAAAACTGAAATGTGGACATAAATGTTCTGGAACTTGTGGTGGATGTCTGGGTGGTCGTGTACATAGAGCCTGCAGTAGTGAGTGCAATAAATTCTTGCCGTGTGGACATCTTTGCAAGAGTACTTGTGGCATCAAGTGTCCTCCATGTCAGCTAAGATGTGTTAACACATGTCGCCATGGAGGCTGCAGCAAAAAGACCTGTGGAGAACTGTGTGATCCATGCACAGAGAACTGTGCGATGTCTTGTCCTCACCAGCCATGCAGTGAGCGCTGTATTGATGATTGCAGAAAAAGGACACCTTGCTCTGAACCTTGCAAACTGCGGGTTTCTTCCTGCAAACATCCATGTGCCTCACTATGTGGAGAAGAGTGTGTTTGCCGTTTGTGTGAGAAGCAAAACTTTTATCTTATTGACACACCAGGAAAAAGGAAATCCAAGCAAGAAATAATACATGAAAAACAAGAAAGAGCTAAGAAATTCGACCTGACTGATGACGTCATCCTCATCAAAATTCCCAGGTGCAATCATGTATTCACAAGAAGACAACTTGACCGCCATGTAGAAAACTTTGACTCAAGTAGCACCAGTTTTATCAAGTGTCCAGTATGCAAAAACACACTCCATGGCTGTCGTCGTTACAATGTTCAGAATAGGACAAGGACAGAAAGGCGAGAGAATCTTAAAGAGGAACTCATAAATTCTATGAAAGTTTCTGAGAAGCAAATTGAATGTTTAGAAAAATCAAGTAAGCTTGTTGAGGACTTTTGTAGGGTTGATGAGGAACAGTTCTTGACACAGAAACCGGACCAAATAGATGTCAATGTTGCACATGCTCTTTCATTTCAAATAAGATGTGCTTATGCATTAAAGCAAATAGCAGAGATTGACAAAGATTTCAATTCATCTAGAGTAAAATTTACAAAGTATAAAACAGCAGTTAAAGCTATGGGACGTAGATTGACTGGACAACTCAAAGAAGATTTTGAATTAGAACTTTGGCGTCTTCTTCTCATGGAGCAAATTCAGGCTTTGAGAATGTTGACAAAAGAAATGGAAGTCTCCATACCAGAGGTGCTTAAAACAGAGAGCAATAGTTTGATCAACAACTTCAGCAGAGGCAAGCTAACAGTAGATGGTAAAGCCAAGTTTCAAGCAGCACTCAGTAAAATGCATGGGATCCTTGAGAACTCGTCAACTTACAAGAGTTATAAACAGTACATTGAACAACTGAAAGATCAAGTCTGCATTGTCGAAACTGTGCTTGACCAACCAGATGTAGAGGTAAGTGTTGATATATCAGGTTGATTAAAAAGTGTAATGGGTGAATTAAAATACAGTCAGTTTATCTCTGTTTATATAAGTACAACCATTCTAGACAAAAGGTCGATAATTTCTGAGATAACAAATTGCCTCCCCTTGTACAAGACGCAACCTGTGTCTGTGAGAGCCGAGTGTTTTAGGGAATGGTGATACCAGATTATGAAGAGGTTTTTTAAATAATGTATTGTAAATGAAAACTGTCTGCTGTCAGCGTACACTTATTGTTGATGTCCTATACCAGTAGGGTGAAAGCATTTGCAGTCAGAACCCAGCACTAGTGGTAAGTTGGGGTATGGATTCATAATTTTTTCAAAAGGCACCAATATTTAATTTTATAATATATTTCTGATTGATTTGTTTATTGGTGATTTTTTTAAGTCAGGGGGGAGGGGAGTCAATTTTGTATGACATAATAAAAGAACAGTTCCTTACTAGTTGTTATTGTTGCATTTTCTTAGTTGTTTTTATCATTGTTTTGAAACCAATTATTTTTTAACTTGTCAAAACAAAGTTTAACAATTTTTGGACAAAGGGAAAAGCACCAGAAGTAAGGGTCATCAAATAGATAGAAGAGGACAGGAAATTAAAAAATCATGATTTTCCTTATTTTTAAAACAAACTTGTAAGAAAATGTAACGCTTTCTGTTTCCATTTATGTAAAGTAAAAATATCAGGCGGCATAATTCTTATGTCACATTCTTTATAAATATTTGTTTTTTTACTCTTTAAGAACCGAAACTCTAAACCAATACAAAAAGGTTCGCCCTGCGAGCTTTAAGCGTTATTTTATTGTATATAATTTAAATACAGTTATGATTTAAATTTCACCAACACTCAGTTTTCATGTGATGTTTCTACTCGAGACATTTCTATTTCTCTCGTCACATACATCTTCATTTTGAGATACATCTTTTTGAGTTTCTACTTTCCATTATAATATGTCAACAAATTTCAGTTTATATGTTTACTGTATCAATTGATTTAAGCTTTTAAATTTTCTGTTTGCGTTTCAGGTTTGATTAATACCATTTCTTCTATTTATTTCAGATTTGCAGCATTCATGAGAAAAATGGTTGACATGCACAACAAGATACAGAAAGGGTTCTTGGAGGAAAAACTTTTAAAATATTCAATTTATTGATGGAAGCATGTACCTTTATTGTTTAAAACTGACAGAATATATGACTTCAAATGTTAAACAACATTTTTAAACTCATTAACTTCTTTTAACTCATACAAATTTGTCTTTATTGTGATGGAATCATTGATTTCTCTTTGGTATGTCCTTTTTGCAGAGGTTTATATAGTATCAGTGTGATAGGGTAACCAGACAAGTTTTTTTTTCATTTGATTATGTTGGTTTTATTTGTCATGACAGGAACATGTTTTTTTAATGTTGATATTTGGTTTATTTTCATGATTAGTTAGTTCCAAACAACCACTATCACCGCAGACGAAGTCAACATTAGTCAATTGACTTTTTGTATGTGCTTGTGACTCCCCAGGCCTCCAATAAACGTACTTCTAGGCACAACATTTGTAGGTAGGCACATTTTCAATTATTTTTAAAAGAATTGAATTAGCCCAAAATATGAAGAAAACATTAAAAATGATTCACACCCCCTAACCTAAGCACTTCAGGATTTGATTTTGACCTGAATAGAAACATATAAGTAAATAAGAATATTTTTTCTCCCAATTCAAAACTCACTATGAATGTTCAAATATAGTTAAATTGACCAACAAGACAAGAGAGGTAATCTTTTCATCTGTATTAGTATAGAAAAAGTTTCAACCCTTGTTGCATATTGACTTTTCACACATCTCTCGAACTGATGGTGTGTTAAAAACTGTTTCCAAAATGTTGCCTTGTCTAACCAATACATGTTTGACTATATTTTACATCTACTGCTTTGGGTATAATGCTGCTAAATATGTCTCATTTATATTTGTGTTTATAATTTATATCAGGGAATTGGAGCCGGAGCCAAAGGGTTTTCAGTTGGAGCCGAAGTTTTATTTGCGGCTCCGGCTCCAGTACTTTTCATTTAAAAAAGAGACGCAGCAGAGTAAAGCTTTATTCCTGGCAATACAAAAAATGTAAAATTTATTGGTCTGAAATATTAATTTCTACCGAAATGATGAGTTTGAAAATTATTTTTGCTGGGTCATTTAGGTCAAATTTCTATAAGTAGGTCAAGACAAAGCTGGAGCCGACTTTTTGAAAAATTTCTGGAGCCGGAGCCACATCATTAGACATGCGGCTCTGATTCCCTGATTTATATAGGTATACAATGTTAAAGGTCAACAAAATTATCTTATCAATGTTCGTTTTTTTTAATTTATGGTCAAACCTCACTTAATACAGACTTACTTATGCTTATTTGGGATTTTTTTTAGATGTGCTTTTTTTCCTTAACTGTTCTTCTATAAAGAGAAATGTATTACAAAAGTTTATAGCTTTATGAACTTTGTGAGATAATTTTACTAGACTTTCATTCATATTATTATGAAGACTGACATTCTGAATCTTTACATATTTTTTGTATGCTTGTCAAATATTTTTCTTTATAGACCATAATATTGTCATTTTCATCTAATTTGGTGATCAGTCCTCTTGGTTGTTTCACTTAACTAAATACTTATTTAATACTGATATTTACCAAGTTTTCTAAACTTGCCAGCAACTTTTAAGAGTAAATTCTTTCTCAGTTTTAAAAAAGAGAAGTACTTAAAAATTAAAAACAATCCATACGCAAATACTTAATGCAAGCATTTCATAATAGCAATGAACCATAACTTGAGCAAATGCAAGACATTATTAAGTTTACATAAAACTCTTTTACAACATATTCAACCATTTTAGGGAAAATTTCTATGACACCTGTTTGATATGTTTTTGTATCACAATATTTAATGATCAATTTTATTTTGTCATTGTTTTCTTAGTTGATTCATGTTCTTGTTTCTTTTTCCAAGTCATCTACCTTTCTTTTTGTTGTGACTATTGTAACAGAAATAGTAAATTTATATTCATGTAATAAGTTGCTTTCTGGTATGACATTTGTCATTTAATGTATTATACAAATGAATATTGATGTGTTATGATAATAATGTTCAAGTTAAATTGACATTTAAAGCAATGACCATAGAGACTATTAACAGACTTAAAAAATACAGGACTTTTGAATTTTCAAGTTCAACCGTTGTTTACTTTATTTATTTGGACTGGAAAAATTGCAAAAATGTTGAACATTAATTTTTCTTTTATGTTTATGTTTGAGACTGTGATTCCTATTATTTATATTTTCATAATTCCTGTATCTCATTCTGCTATTAACAAAGACCAAACAAATATTCCATGACTTATCATTATTTTTTTTATTCTCATAACTCCTGTATTTAATTCTTTTATTTTGGGAGTCCAGGCCTCACAGCTATTCATTATGTCTAGTCAAACATCTTAATAGTTTCGCTTCTAATATTGCCACCTTTTGGCTTTAAGTAAAGTTTACCTCTACTTATCCATAAAGCTGCATCATCTTCTTTACCATTGCAATCCTTGTACATGTTTTGATATCCTTATTACACAAATGAACCATTTTGAGTCAAGATATTTGATTTGATATCTTTAAAATGTTCAAAAGGGATTGCATTGACTCTGATGATTTCATTGTCAGTTAAGCTACATTGAAGATTATGAATTAACAAGTATACATTTCATTCACATGTGGACTGCTGAATAAGCACAAATGGATCATTATATTTTTAATAGAAGAATGCTTTGTGGGTTGAGAAATAAAAAATATTAATTGAAAGTTCAATATCTCCTATAGTCCCTTTTCTCCATTGTTTATGTATTTTGTATTTCCTTTCAGAAACATGACTTTTGCTGATCATCTTTTGTATTTTATAGAATAACTTTATAAATGCCAAGATTTCAGAACCCCAAGAGCAAACATCTCTTGATTAAGAATGTAATAGAAGTTGTCCTGGAATTCCATTTTGTTATAAATTAAAAAGGACTGTGTGAACTTACATCACACAAAGTACATTCATGAGATCAATTCAATTTCTAATGTTTAGTATTTTCCCCAAGCATTGAGCAATAGGCCAATCATACTGGGAGCTTAATGATCATCTCAAGAAGAAATTTCAATTAAGATTGTCAATGGAATAGTTTATGTCTGTTTTCCAACTTAAGTAGTTAAAAGAGATGATAAGCTGACAGTGCCAGGTCTGGACTGAGGGTGTGTCTGAGATGACATCCCTCTAAATAATAACACTTTTTTTTTAGTTTTCCTGCAGTTTTTAAGACTGGTATAGGGTTGAACTTGCCATCTTTTGCTTCTGAGGTCTTCACTACGCAAGGTGAAGTTACAAAAACAAAGCCAAACTTTCAACTTGAGTGCACATAAAGTATAAGTACAGTTGAACTTGCTCTAGGAGGCAGGTGATTATTAGCAGCGAAACTGGCTGCCTACAGCAAGTTGATGTTAAAAGAATCTAACAGAGAATAAATTTGAATGGTTGTGCTCAAAGGTGACCTTCTTCACATCCTGCAAATGTGTTCACTCTTGTGTGATCACCAATTAATGTAATGTGTTGTAAAACAATAATTTCATACAAAGTGTTGCCTTGCTATGATGTCCACAAGCCACCATACCAAAATGTAGTCATTGATAACTGAATGTTGCTGGTTAACAGTGATTTAGTTCCACAGAAAATAGTTAGGGCAGTGAAGTGAACAAGATGAAAAGAGAATCCCTTTCATAAATTAATACCACCCATGAAAGTTCCATTTTAGTTTTAATTCAGTAGCAAGGGTAGATGGCACAATCTAAGTTTATTGCCCTACGCAGTGATTGTCTCTCCTTGTTAACTGATCATGGCCAGGTTGTCATGGAAGTCACAACTAGATGAGATGCATCAAGGAAAAAATATGGCACAATATAATATCAGTCATTGTCTGCCCTTATTTACTTAACTTGACCAGTAAATTACAAAGAGGCAGGAGTTATAATCTCCCATCGTGTCACTGACTGACTGTGGTGTTCATTTTGACACCTTTTATAACTGCATTTTGGCTCAACATACTGCTCCACAGGCCAATGTGTAAGTGTCATTAAAAGTTTGTTTTCATGGTTTGTGCCTGTTTTGAGCAGTTTAGGTCACAACTGGCTGGCCACTTTAAAACTGACTTTTATAAAGGAAAAAAATAGTTTTGCTGCCTTAAATGACTGACTAGGCAACAATAACAAGGTGGCCACTTTAGCAGGGCTCCAGAAAGTATCCAGCCTTACGCACACATTAAAAACTAGGCCGCAACCTTACTGTAAAAGACGCAATGTTTTTAACAGAAAAAAACACCATTTTTGTTGCTGTATAAAGTATGAATTTTCCAGATTGCTTAAAAATTGTGCAAATTTAGAGCATTTAGGATCTCAAATGGGGGGGGGGCTTTCCCCCATGTCGCCCCCTGGCTTTGCGCCTGGTGGAAGGCATTAGAAAAGCACAAAAGTAATGAATTATGTTACATGGGTACAATTTGTTTTTAAGAGTAAGAAGTTACATCATTTCACATTATCTTTTTGCAGATTTAAACAAACAAAATGGTTCAGATAATAGTAACTAG
>JAUUEB010181764.1:0-13574 GCA_032362205.1 Clione limacina
ACAAAAAGTAAAGGCAATCAATTGTTGTTGTTCCGAATAGCATATGGTAAAAATGCATTAAGATGTATGTTTGTCTTTGTAAAAACGTGCATGAGACGGCCGCTCCATATTGATATTTGTGTAGAGCGATTTAGAGGTGACTCGCAATACATCATCAGGTGTATTTTAGTATGTGTTTTGTAAGCGTGTGTTTGCGTGTTTAATATTTCTATTCATTCTGTGTTTGTCTTTTGCCTTAACATCCCCACCCCATGCAGTTACACAGAAAACAAACAAAACTAAGAACACATGACTCATAGAACAATTTCAAAAGAGTTAAATCAATATTGAAACTAGTTAGTCTGTTCATGAAAAGCAATCTTTCGTAAATCTTCTATTACTAGACCATTCTGACTTTTCGTCAAACATGACACCAATGTCTTTATATTCAGGAACTCTCTCTACTGGTTGGTCTTTAATAGACAAAGGATCATGATCAATCAAATATCAAATTGCTTTTGTCTTACTGACATTTAAAAGAAGAAAGTGGTCATCACATTTTACAAACCTTTCTATTTCATTAATGTAGTTTACTGAAATGAGAGCCTGTATAGCGGTGTCATCTGCATATTTTATTATAGGAATATTGTCATATGCTTTAGCACAATCATTTGTATAGATATCAAATAAAACAGGTGCCAGTACGGTTTTTTGAGGCACTCCTCTATTTGTGATAATGATTGAAGATGTACATCCGACATTATTATAAGATTTTAATTTAGCAAATTGTGGCGTTTGTGTTAAAAATTCGTGTATCTATAAAGATGTACATTTGTTTAAACCAATATTAATAAGTTGAGGAATCAGTAAAAGGGGTTGTATAGTATTAATTGCACTGGAAAATTCAATAACAAATGTGCAAACATAGCTTTTTGGAACATCAAGATGACTGTGTCTATTGTTAGTAAATAAAAGATTTGCATCTTCCACATTTCTTTTAGATTTATAAGCACACTGACATGGGTCCAGACAGGGTTGACAAATTGGCAAAATATTTTGAACAACTTTTTCCAAACATGTCATTGCTACAGGTCTGAGATCGTTCATTTGTTTCACTAATGTTGATTTCGGGCAGGTTTGATTTTTGAAGTGTTCTAACTATTGGGGATTGTACTAAGACTTAAAGAGAAGATGAACATCACTGTGTAAAAAAAGGATAATTCCCTTGCGCATGGAGTGAGAACATTTGGTGTCAAGCCATATGGACCGCATGCTTTGTTTGTCTTAAGACTTGTAAACATTTAAAAAAAACTTCATATTGCTTTTCTTGTATAGGTTGTTCACTGTTTTCATTCAGATCTTTCTTTATTTCTTTTATGTTATCTAATAATTCAAAAGAATCAAAGCGTGAGAAAAAGTGTTCAGCTCTTCTGTGTACTTTTGCTCTGACCCTTTCTCTATCTGAATACCCGTTTGTTTACTTTTATGTTTGGTCAAGTCTTTGACGAGTTCAAATCGAAGGTTACGTCATTTCTATCATAACTGACAATGCAACATATGAAAGAAAGTCAGCATATCTGACACAATCAGACAATAGGCGTAACTCCTATTTGCAAATGTACTAAACCCAGTAGTGATGCATTTAATAGATCAAGATGAGGAGACAAAAAATCATGAAATATCTAGGACATCAACACTTCTTTTCATGCGCTGAAGCCAAAAGACGCAGATGTGGAAAACAACAGCTTGGAAAGCTACAGGTCCCAACATGAGGAGACAAATAACCGACACACTGAGCCTAACATCATCAGAAATGGACCTGAAACGAAACACCAAGAACAGATGTTTCAGAAACGTTTCTGCTGAAATACACAGCAGAAAAAGATAAGAACAGCTATGCGTATACATGTAACGAGCAAACCACAGAAGAAACTTCAACTCATCCGCCTCCATAAATGAAAGATCTCCGTTCTCATCGGATGACTAGGAGACCAAGATGGATATTCATGGCCAACGCGGGGGATCACATCAGTTGACAGTAATAATCTAATTATACAATCAAGGAAGACGATTTCCAAGATAAGTGAATCCTCTTGGGCGGGGGAAAACGAACAGCAATGTGTGTTATTGACAACACTGTTGGCAAAGAAGTACCCAGGATCTCCTTCTAAATCAGTTCCCAGTAAACGGGTGGTTTCTAAAGCATGCAGAACTAGGGTCTACAAAAGGGAAACGTTGATATGTTCCTTTTCATCGAGAAGGCTTTTGAAGTATTATATTGACATGCCAATATATGTATATTTCTGTACACCCGTTTTAATAGTTCAATGTTAAAATCTGAAGTTCATCTTTTTGTGAACAGTTTGAGGATAAAACCTTTGGAAAACAACCACCAAAAAACGAAAAGAAAAAAGAAAAAAAAACTACATCTCTTGTCACCGTCAAGTAATCTTGAATATACGCTCTTACTTAATAATATATTTGAGAGACGTAACACAAATAAAGGATAAATGAATAAGGGACGTAACCAAATATAGACTAAATTCTTGACATAACGTCTTATCTTACCTTTCTGCCCTTACTGCAACTAACTTTTCACTAAAAATAATAATAATATACAGCATTTATAATGCGCATTTCCTTTTTTTTAAAGTGCTTAAAGCGCAGTACATGAATACAAAAGTCAACTACCATACAGAGTGAATAGCATAATATGACAATTTTTCAACAGTCACCTATTGAAGATAGATGTACAAGATGATATTCAGTCATAACAATCCACCAAGCCAAGTATACTATTGAAACAAACTTAGTGGTATATATTTCTGCATGTGTTTTCATAACTAATACGCTTACTTATTTGTTTAGCTACTAAAACTTTCACCGTTGAGAAACTCGTGTCATTATAGATAAATAGTCTACAAACAGTTTGCCAAATTCTGATTCAAAACTGTTGTGATTATACGGGTACATACACACTGATAGCGGTATGAACACATCAATATTACGATGGTGCTGTTTTTTTTTACTTGGCGTAGCTCTGCTTTACACAGTCAGTTTATTAAACTGGTAAAAAAAATAACCAACACATTAGCAAAATTAAAATAAACCGTCAAAAAAGTAGTACGGTACACTTTGCAGTCTTGAAAAAAAATTGACACATGTGTGCATACGCGTATAGGGCTTAACCAAATTAAAAACACCTTTATAAATACAGCAAGTTTTTGTTTGTGTTTTATTCATAAAATCATTTTGGATAATGACGCAAATGACTAAATGAATTCAAAAGGTCATAACATATTTAAGATTTTTTTTTTAAATTGGCATTTCTATTATAGTTCTAAATGTTTTCATGAAGGTTTAGTGACAGTCGTTCTACATCTTTTATAAATATTCAAAAAACGTTAGCATGTATACAATCGTCAATTCATTTGTAAATGTAAAGATATACACATTATCAAAAAGAACATCTAGATGAACTTGGAAAAATCAAAGCCGTGATAATCTTTGCCACTGGAAGTGAGTAACACTGAATATATTTTTGGGTCTACAATTTGTTTGTTGATAAGAAGTTTATATAACGAAGTTATAAAAGAAACATGATGGCGGAACTAATGTTGACATGGTTAATATTCCTGGAAAATGGTTAGTAATCCATGTGTGTAGTATATTTTTGGGAAAAGTGTTAGAAGTGTATTTAAGGTGAGATTTAGTTGTGATTTTGATTGGCGGAGTTAAGTTGCATTAATACCTTGTTCGTGAAATGCCCCTTACGTATTTGTGGGTCCATGTCATAACGATGATAATAAATATTTTAATAAAATGAACACTATATCTCTGTTGCTTTTGTGTGAGTTTCTTCCTTTTTTCAACTGACTTCAAACAATAAAATGATTTAGAGAAAATGATTTAAGTATTCCTAATTAACGTGTTGTTGTACAGTTATATAACTAGATGTCTTATCCTTTATGATCCTTTAAGCCTAGTATGCCTCTTTTGGCTGGAAGGGTATATTTACCCTCACGTTTTAATCTACCGGATTACATATTATGAAGACAGACTTCGAGTCAGTGGCTAAACTAGACAAGTAACTCAACATAAATCTATATCCTCGAGGTACAATGTCATAGTTCTTGGCTCAAGTTAACTGATTGCGTTCAAACAAAGTCTGACAAGTGTCACCCTTAGGACAACATATTGAAATTTTCACAAATGTTTTTTATCAAGCGACAGTGACTCTTTTTTACCCAATATATCGTACAAATAACTATCGCCATCAGCATGTGAGGTTTTATTTGAGTCCTGTTTTGATACCAGTGACACGATCCGTGTTGGGGTAAAATTGTGTAATAATCACTCAAGTAGTTATCAGGTAGTTTGTTCGCTACATCTACATCAAATGCAAATACAATTGTTTTGTTAATCAAACCTTGTCATGAAAAAATCAAAATATGGTGTTTATTTTATTCCATTGTTTTTTTCACGTTGAATAAAAATTTGTAAGTTATAAAACAATTCTCAAAAAAAATTGAAAATAAACAAAAATAGACTTAAAGGAAACTACTCGGAAACTACTGAGTGGATACTCTATTATATACTACTCGAGAGATTATTACGTGGAACTACTCCACTCGAGCACAAAAAAGTCAATATGTTCATTATGGATTTGTCTTTGCTTAGATGGTCAAGACATAATTTGCGCGTTTCCGATAAAGTTCAATAGTGTGAGCACAAGACTTTGAAATGTGGAGATGGGACGCCAATAATATGACAGAAGCCGTTATATTAAAAGTAGAAAGAAGTCAAGAGAGATTAAAAAAAAACAGAGCAAATATAGATATAATCATATGATGAAATGTCGTCACCAATGTTTTAACGCAAATCATGAGTTAAACAACCATTTTTTGGCAAAAACGTTAGTGTTTCAAAAGCAGATTTGATTTCCATAGGTTTGTCTTGGATAGCAAGGTACCATTTCATCCTTTAAAAGCTAACCTCTTTGATTTGTGTTGTTCCGGCGTAAATTTTCGTCTCTTCAATCTGTCTGTATGTATGTCTGTGTGTCTGTCTGTTTACGCGATAACTTGAATACTTTTGCTCGGATCTCTTTCATGAGAAACGTACTAATCAAATTATTTTCATACTCAGACTGTTATCATCCTTGACTATCGGATTCACCAAAAGACATTACAAAAATTAACGAATGAAGATGGCGTTGGTAGAAAAAATTGTGATGTTGAAATAAATAAAATCTTTGATAATTTGCAATCTATTAAAATATATTCTAACTGTATTGACTATGTATTAATCTACTAAAAACATAACAGTAAAGTCTGTATCAAGGTGGACATTTTAATTTTAACAAATCAATTATAAAATGGGTAATATGTGCTTTAAAAATACTAACTCGAAATGATGAAGAAGTTTGACTCCTTTTTACACCATTTAACAAAGATGGTACCAACATTTTTTTGCGGACGCCGAAAATGATTAGCCTTTTACCAAAGGAAACCAATACAATCATATGCAACCTGGGGTGTGCCAGCTGACGTTATCTGGCCATTATACTATAAGACCATAAAGAGTACACCAATAACTCCAGTGCAATATGACGGCTTATAATCGAAACTATTTGCGTATAGTATTTCACAAGAAATGCATAATGAGATACCCCCTTTAAGTAAAATAGTATTACAGAAACTCCGTACACCGCTTTTACAGAAGCAAACTTTTGTTTCAAATATTTAATCTAGTTGTCGTATAAAAGCACAATTGGACCTTCGATAGGCATGCATATAGACATATGTATTAATGGTAGGTTGTTATGGTCGACAAAGTGTATAGCAGTAAGAAAAATTAAAAAAATTAAAGTGTATGGCAGTGTCCGATACTCATATTACTAAACCGGAAAACTAATTTCACGAGGCACAGAAGCAATTGTCTGACAAGAGTCGTACCTTTTTTACTGTTCGTAACAGTCACCACGTGTTTCCCCTCACTTTGCATGTCTGAGTACCAGTCATGAGTACTGTTGATTGGATGTATATGAATATATGATTCATTCTTTCACGTTACAATATACATTTTTGTGACTTCAATTTTCTGCTTTATTTTATGCTTATTACCATTCATACATGTAAAGTTGAGACATTAGGATTCAAAGTAATCGTCATCCTCTCCCTCGAATACTTTCTTTTGTTGGCACAACAACTGTGTTGATCATTAATTTAAAAAAAATAGTAATATCGGGCAAGCAAATAACAGTGAAAAAAGAGAGACAAATAAAATAACTGGCATAATGTATATCCTTTCAAACATCTTTGATGTGTAAACTCCAAATATTTGCTTTAGGCATTGAACAGTATTTAAAAAGTTATGTTGATTGCATGAGAAGTATTTGTAAGTACTCAAGTCCAAAGGCATCAAACGATAAAGATAAGGTTTTGTTAGCCATGCTTTACGTCTGGGTCAGCTATATAAAGATACGTGTACATTTCAAGTCGAATTTGTTCGAGGTCTGCTCTTTAATCAGTTCAGAAATATTGGTATTGCAAGTTAGAAAAAGAACATGTTATAGGATAGGCGACAAGGGGCACACTATTGTTATTGAATTCGAAATAAGGTATTTATGTTAATCATTTTCGTTTAGTTATGTTATGACATCTTGCTTACAATATTGTTTATCCTACTTATGCGTTTAAATGTTTAGATCAATAAGGCCTTTCTAAAGTTGTTCCTGTGTAATACAGATCTTGTAGCAAAACTTAAGAAATGTTATTGGTGGCCGTGGTATATGTAAAAGAAGTACAAAACTTTATACCATGATTGCGTAACCACATTGCTAACCTTATAGGCAAATAATGTGTCGATAATATACATTTGCATACAATAAAAGAAATATTATTTCAATATCTATTTAATGTATCATACAGATACGAATAACCAAGTCGCTTACGAAACACAATCAATCGCGATGATACTGTGTTAAGATTGTTTATCCTTTGTTGCAGTGTTTGAGATCATTGTCCCCGTTTTGGTTATTTCCAGTTATACCAACTTTGACCCTTGAACAGTTCAGAGTCAACTTATAAAAAGAGTAGTTTTGAAAATCTGAATTAAAACAAAAACTAAACACATGAATAATAATACACACTTTTATCTGAAAATGATTTAATGAATAAATTATATATGAAGATAGATTCTTAGATTTAAAGAGTTACTTTATATTGGGATATATATTTGTACAATATTTGGTATGCTCTGACACACACACAAGTTAATAGGTTATTGTCACCCACAGCAAAATGAAACAATATATCGTTTTGCAGCACGATAACCAAGTTCCAATAATAGTTATATAAATTTGTTCTGTAATAAGTAAAGCAGAGATTAGGTCGGCAGAAGACTCCTCAAATAACATAAGCCCGCAAGACAAACAAATACATTCAAACCCGTCCAGACAAGTTAACACAAAACAATCACAATATAATAGCATAAACTTAAGGGATAACTATACGCTAAAACTTTAAAGATATTGACGTCAACTGTTTGTATACGTCACACATGATTGCATATGTCTCTTTAGCATGGTAGTAACAAGCTACAATTTTTCTTTAAAATATTATAAAAAAAAGATGCGGATTATTTTTGAGGTCAATGTTAATATATAGATAATGACAATTAATATAAAATAAAAATGTTAGAAGTTTATTATTGTAATATAATTTAGATAATGAAGTATGTATTTTGATTGACTATTGTTTTTCTTTGCTCTTCTAGATTACCTTAAATTGTCAGTTGCTTTCTACCATAACTATCCTGAAAAATAGTTTAATCAATGTCCCGCCTTTCCCTTTTACTTTATGGCGTGTTTTTTTTCGTTTTTTTTGCTGTCTTTAAAAAGAATAATGAGATCCTGAAGAAGTGATCCTAGATATATTTAATTACTCAACCTTAAGCCTAGTATGTCTCCATTTGCTTGAAGGGTGTACAAATCCACACGATTTAATCAACCAGGAATCATTTTCTAAAGACAGACTATGTGCCAGTGGCCAAACTAGACAAGTAAATCAACATGAGTCTATATCCTCAAGGTAAATAGTCATAGATTTTATGATATAGTCTTTAGTGATCTGAGTACATTCAAACAAAGTATATCAAAATTAACCCAAAGGCCAGCATATCAAGGATACGTTAGATGTTTTTATCAAGAGTCGTTGACTCTTTTTTTTACCAAATAATTCCTCGTGACCAAAGTACTATCACCATCAGGCTGTGTTCTTTTTAATCTGAGTCATGTTCTCACCAGCAGCATGTTAACTATAAGTTTTGATTTCATAAATATAGCAGTTCATTACTGGATTTAAAAATTACACAACTTATACGATACGCTGTTTTAAACCGTTACTGGTTCTACCCGCGCGGTGGAAAACATCTTTATCGTTTAGCAATGTGCAGAACATGGTCATCGTTGTTTTCGTTACGGTGCAAAGTAGATTTCATATTCAGTGCTTAAATTAGCAGAAGATATTTCATAGTTAACCATGGAAGAAAGAAAAAATATAATAAGAAACGTAATGCTGGTAAATTTGAGCCCCTTGTAGTGAAGGCCCAAGACTTAAATATGAATAGTGAAGAGTGCAAGACTATGTCGGAAGTTCTGACCCGTATGTCGCTAGGAGCGTACATCCTATTAGAAAACTAGCAACCGATAGACCACCACACTAAAAACATAAATAAGTATATGTGTAATTTGTAAACAGGAAAAATAAAAGATTAACTGTAAAAAAAAGCTATGCAACTGGATATTTGAGAATTTCTGAAACACACATAAGAGACACTGATAAAATCAAGTTTGATAATACAAACAAAATTATCTTATGGAGTTGAAAAACATGAGTGGGAAGTATTGTAATTCTCGCATGAAATGGGAAGAACAATATTGAGTTACTGACCAGTCACAAACATAACATCCAACGTTTAAGCTTCCAACCAAGCCATTCAACAATTAAACAATTCAAGTATATATGCAAAAAAAATAATCGGGAACCTTAAGATCTCTGTAACGATATCAATAGAACTGAAGGAAATAAAATCATCTGACTTTATTATCATGATGGGTAATTGTAAAACAAAGTTGGAAATTTGATGACAAAACTATTGGAACACATGACCTCGACGAGACCACCGAGAGAGAGGTAACAACGACTCAATTATTTAAAGAAATAACATGTCAATTGCCAACACACATTTTTAAACAACATAAAAGCCAATTTTTGTCCTTGGTGATTTTAAAGACTCCTGTTTTATGACTATAACAACAGAAAAGACAACTCAACACATGAAAAAGCCCTGGGGGTTTGCATCTGAATCAAATTGAAATTTAAAAAGAAATAAGTGTTTCGACAAAATCAATTTCATTTTACTGTTATTATATCCTTAGGTACTATTCTACAAACAGAACAATGCAACTAAAAACAATTTTCTTTTCAACTTATATTGAAACATTTATTCACGTTTTCTCAAGACACAAACAATAGAATATTAATATAATATTGATAGCAAACAGGTTTTGCCACTAAGGCCTCGCAGTGCTTTACAAAATATTAACTAACCTATTTTCATTCTTTCAGATATAAATAATTTTCATGACCATCTTAAGTTCACAATTAAAAAGCCGTCCAATGAAGGAATTCCTTTCTTGGATATGAAGATAATCAACCTCAATTGGAAATTGTCATCAGTTTGGTATAGCAAACCAACCGACACAGGACGTATTATAAATTTTCATTATCTTGCCCCGACACGTTACAAGTACTCTGTTGTTTCTGGGTTTCTGCACCGTATACATCGAGCATGCAGCTCGTGGAATCATTTCCATGAAATTTTTGGTAAAAGGCAAAGAAGATTCTAGAACAAAATCAGTACCCATCTTCATTCTATGAACCAATTATCAAAAAGACTTTAAATCAGATAATCAACCCTGAATCAATCAAGATAAAGGATAAACAAAAAATATGAAATCAAATACAATTTCAAAAAGTTCATACATTACAGAGGTAAGGGCACTGAACACTATAATCAGGCTTGACACAAAATAAAATCCCCATGCACAGTAGTTATGACTCTTAGGGAAAACTATAACTTTGAAGTGGTGTGGTGTACCAAATCAAATGTCATCGCTGTCATGCGCGTTATATCGGTCAAACGACCCGACATCTCAAGACCCGTATCTAAGATATCAAAAGCAGGGGACCTGTGAAGGAACATTTCCTAAAGTGTGAAAAGGACCTTTGATTGTATTGACATTTTAGCCTCATCAAGTCAAGGAGATGATGTACTCCTTACGTAAGAAGTAGGGCGGCCCATTTTTAGGCAAAGTTGATCAAATCAAAATCTGCTAACTTTCAAATGTGTCCGTATGCTAAAAGAACGACTTTTGCCAAGTTTCAGAATTAACCGCACAAACTGGCATAGCGGGGGGCATTTATCGGAAATTAAAGATTTTTTGGTCATTTCCCATTTTATTTTTTCTTAATGTCGTGAAAACATATACTTGTCATACCTCGTTTTGTTCGTCTCGACGAGGGGAGACCGAAAAACAACACGGCGACAATTGCCGGTATGGTCGTTTACAAAATAATCAAGGTTGAAGGTCGTATAATTTCAAGGGAAGTGACTTTAAGTCCCGTAACTTGACATTTGTTTCAAGTTATTTTCATGTTGCAAGGCTCACATCATGACTATGTTGAACTATGCCTACACTACAATAAATGTTATATCACCCATACATGACATTATTTGACTGCATTTATTAGAAGTAATGTAAGAAATGCACATATGAAACAACATACACGTCATACAACACACACAATATACACTTTATAAGAACGAACAGTAGAGATTGAGCAAAGATGTTGTATTAGATTAATGCATATTAAAAGGCATTTCATGTACTAGAATTTCAATTTTCTCAACGTTTCTTTCTTCAAGTTGGGGAATATTCTCCTGTGGAACTCTACAACTTGCAATAATGCCTGTCTCTCAGCTTCATCATCCGTTTTGTTGATATGAGTTTGACACCTCTCTCAGCCAGATCGTTGGTCACATGTACTTTCTGAACGAACAATTTTAGTTTCTGAAATTCGTCCGTACTCTCCCAACTCGACTTCTCATTGTTCAATCATTCAGTAGTATTGTCAATTCCAAGTAAATGGAAGAGTATCCACGATTGTTCAGTGATAAAAAAATCACCAATCTTGTACAGCACATCACCAAAATCCGATGTGGGGAATTGAGGGAATTCAGGTTTTTTGGGTACAAAACTTTGGGGCTTCTCCATCTGGTAAAGTTGTTTGGTCAGTTGGTCTTGTGTTTCTAGAAGGTTTCAACTAGAAGGTTTCAAAACCAGAATATCTAAACAAAATATCAGACCTCGCTCTGAAATGCCAGCACAATGCCAAACATCGCCTTGGAGCCCTATAGCTGGAAATAGCCATAATTTCTCTGAAATGTACACCATAACTGAAATCTGAAATCTTTCACCCAGATGATGATAAAAGGATGTACCCCAAAAATCTCGAGAAGTCTCTCTCTTAAAGGTGATTCAACATTATAAATTTACATCTTTGATGTACTTGTCGCGTATTTTATGCTATAAATTACATTTAAAACGTCGTATCATCAATATTAGAAGCATGTTTTTAGAAAATTTGTTTATCAGTACTAGCGACTAAAAAAATATGATATAATCATGTAGGCTTTTTTGTAACATATAAAAGGCTAATATCCTCATAATTTAATGATTGGGAGATGATACATCTGCATGCATGTGGTGAACCTCGAGAAAATAACCTTTGTATATAATATTCTGAATTCCCTAATAGACATCACCCTGTCTATTATTTCAGAGGAAATCCCCCCCCCATGCTTATTAACACCCCACCCTTATATTGAATTTGACACATCAGTTGTGGAGAGAATAGTAACAATGAGTTATGCTAAAGTATTTCATCCTTTATAATTTATAATGGTTTAAACACGCGAAGACATATTATTATATAGCGCTGCTGTGTGTCACATTTCTCACAAAACATAATTATATGAACAGATATGAATAATGGACCGTTCACAATTATGCTAATTTGCATACCCTCCTTCTATTTACACCCCCCCCCCTTCTTTTGAAAATTAGACAATGTGCACACACACACCCTTCTATTACGCTCCCCCTTTTAATAAGGAAATCAGAGTCAACAGCTAAATTTTAATCAAGCATTTGGGATTTTTCCTTTTCAGCTAGTGAATTAAACACATACATACTGATTGTATAATATGTTATGGTTGAAGTTTTCAAAATAATGGATTTAATGCGACCAGATACGGAGTACAACATAAAAACAGAATGATCTAAAATAATTGAAATAAAAAACAAACTTGAGCCATCTTTAATTTGGATTATAAAGGAAAATACTGTTTGTCTTTATGTGGTGGTCTATAATTCGCCTAAGCAAAAGCGTTTTTATGTAAGTAGATGTTATGAATGAGCCTATAAATTGAAGATTGTAATATCGACTTTATTACATCAAGATATACATGTTGAACCAGTCAAGCTAATTATCTTCTTACTTGTGTGTGATGTTACCCAATTGAATGATTCACAATCATCAATCTCAATTGCAGTATATCAGATCTTCGGCCTTCCTAAGGTAAGTATCTTTTTTAAATTCGTTATGATATATTTGGTTAGGTTGAACTATATACTGCGTATGAAATGTGTTACATCCCAATTTTATATTTACCAATCGTCTGCTATCTCGTTTAGTATACTCTCATGTCCCATGTTGTTGACATGGCTGTCGTCAGTAGGGTTGTTGATATTCCCGGTTGCTCTGTTCCGGAAGGTCTATTTCCAGGGAATCCCGGGACTCCCGGGAATGATCGTATTCAGTAATATTTACATAGTTAGGTGGTTTAATCGGTACATTTAAATATAAAATTGCATGTTTTAAAGAGGTCGTTCAACACACGATAATTAGCAATGACATTTTCTTCTGTTTAATGAAAGCTTAAACATTATTTAAGACATTTAGGCGACATCGAAACTATTATGTATAACATCAATGCATTTTGTATTACATTGAGACAACTCAGAGGCCTTTACGGTGAAATAATCACATAATTTTGATTTCCCTATAGTTATCAAAATACAAAACTCCTTGCTGGTAATTAATTCTGATAAAAACACTGTATAGTCAATAGTCAGATTAGACACTAAACACTAAATAAAAATGGGCGGTTAACGTGTAAAAGGAAATGAAGAAACAGTTTATCTAAAAACCAAGTTGATTCTGGCATGTGCTGAAAGGCGTGTTGTCATCGTAAATGTAAACCAATGAACTTGTAATGAACAATAACTTACCCTCATTTTGTGTTGAAAATTAAAATGTTGTCTCAGTAGTTGAGTTATATACCCATGTATTGTGTATGCAATGGTGGGTCGATTCTGCCACTTTTTTCAAATCTTAAGGGCGTATCGATATTTAAACGGACATCGATACGCTAAAAACGAAAATAAAAATAAAAAAATATATAAA
>JAUUEB010181875.1:0-14035 GCA_032362205.1 Clione limacina
GAGCATTTTGGATCTCAAATGGGGGGGGGGACTTCCCCATGCCCCCTGGCTACTCGCCTGAATATAATGGTAGTATTGGAATGAACATATGTGAAGGAATGATTGACTAGAGATCATAATAATATAAATAGCAGCACCAGAAATTGATCACAAAACTAAATTTCAATAATAATAAAGTCAGTTCTATTTTTCTGGAATTTTTTTTTGAACTTTTTTTGTTTTATTTATGCTTGAGTTTGATTTTTTTTAAATTATAATTTAATTTTGCCTTTCCCCCGCTAAGGTGTGAGATTACAATTTGCCTGACCATCTTACACTTTCTTACACAGGTACAGACCCCCCCGTGACAACGGTGTAAGGTGATATTTGAACGCCCCTTTTCTGTTTCCAAATAATAATGATATGATGGTGTTCATCATTAGCCAATGCTGGTTTCAAGCAAGGCCTCTGGCAGGCTGCCAAGAAGAGCAAGTGGATTTAGGTTTAGAAACATTCTAAGAAATACTGACCAACTGATACAAGTACAAATCATGTTTAACTGAGATCCGGACAAAAACTCTGAATGAAAAAAACATTCTGCATGACTTCCTAGTTAACAATTCTTAAAACAGCGGCGACAGAAGCAAAGAGTCCAAAGAACAATTTATAATTCATGCAGTCTTGAAAAAAATGTTAAAATCAAGATTTGAAAAGTCTTGAAAAACCCATGTTTTATAACATCCAGGCACGTATTTAGGGGGGGGGGGCACGGGTTATTGTCCCCCTCCCTTTTTTCTTTACGGGTGGGGGCGCCAAAAAGGGTGGAAAGAAGGAGAAAAAATAGCAAAAAGAAGGGAAGAAAGGGAAGAAAAGAAGAGAAAAAAACGCCATATTGTGCCCCTACAGTAAAGAAGAAAAACACGCAAATTATGTCCCACTCTGTAAAGAAGAAAAAATAGTTGCAAATTGCGACACCACCTCTGTAAAAAAGAAAAAATACGCAAATTGCGCCCCCCTGTGTAAAGAAGAAAAATACTGGCAAATTGCGCCCGCACCTTTGTAAAGAAGACAAAACACGCAAATTGCGCCCACCACTGTAAAGAAGAACAAATACTGACAAATTGTGCCTCCACCTCTGTTAAGAAGAAAAAAACATGCAACTAAAAATAAAAAAGTTTTAAAAAATGTTCATTTTATTTATAAGGAAAAATGACCTAATTTGTAAGGGGGGTTATGGTGAGGAGGGGGCGCCGATTTTCAGTTTGTAACCCCTTTTTCAAAATCCTGGATACGCCCCTGATAACATTTAGTCTTGAAAAGGGAAATTATGTCTTGAAAATCGTAAACAGACTTAACCACTTTTGTACGGCAATTATAAGACACGATAAATAAGTCAAAGAAAAATTCGTGTCTATGGCCATGAATCGTCGATTTTAAGAAATACCCCGGGAATTGACGTCTAAAATGGTAACTCCGTAACTTTACGGAGTTACATGCGTTACAGGGTTACAATATCCTTTTAATTATAAGTTAGGAGTTCAAAATTAAAACAAACAATTGGGTAAATTCATACAAAAAAACAGTGGATTTCATTTGTTCATTATGTTGTGTCATTGTAATTGTATGCTTTATTTAATATGAGAACAGGATATGTTGGAGTGTACAAGTTACACAAAAGCATTTTTGTTGACTGTTCAGATTTGATTGTACAAAAATACCTTTTTCTAAGTGAGAGTCCTTCTTCATCAGTGAATTCACCATAAGAAATAAATGGGAGTCATTTCCAGCACAGAAACTTGTTTTAAAAACAGAGGGACAAAATTGTAATAAATGACTATATTTTCAAAGATACTTGTTGAATTACGCTAAAATTTTGTTTCTTTAATAGGATAAAACTTCATATTTATGAGAATGTATGATAACAGCAATTCCATGAGGTAGTTTAGCAGGAATGTGTAATAATTAAAAAACCCTCATTTGCTGCCTGTAACGCTAGGTTCGCATGCTTGTAACTTTGTTGGTGAGATGAAAAACAATGTTGTTGTTTTCATGATAATACTTCTAGGTGTTCACTACAAATTAGACATAAAAGAATACTCCTTCAACCCTTGTTCTGTATAAAATGATGACTCAAAGTTCAAAATATGCCCACGGGTGTAATCCCCGTAACGTGGAATGGCCCAAATATTTAAAGCATTTTGCTAATACCATTGCAGTCAGCTAAACAAAGTTGACTTTGTTCAAGCTCAGAGCAAAAATAAAATAATGTACATCAATTAATTATCACTATCCTTTTTCAATGACGTTCATGGTCAATTCTCTATCATGTTTTCCTGTTTAAGCATTCACTAATGAAGTGAAGGAGGACCATGTAAAGTGCAGAGATGTTCCTTTTGCCTTTGCCAAACACTTCCAGAACAACATGGTACTGCAGAGAGCCCCAGCACGTGCTAACATCTATGGATTTTCTCCTGATATTGGTCAGAAGGTCATTGCCCAGGTAAATTTGCATTATTAATTGTCATTCGTACGGTTAACTATTACATCTTGGTATTAGAATTGAATTTCTACTCCTGTGGCTGTATGAGAAAAACCCATGAGCAAGTTAACAAGAAACATTAGCAACTCGCCTGATAGTTTGTTCTCAAGAAGTCATAGTGCAAGACTCTCAAGCAAAGTGACAAATAACTTTATATCTTATTGTAGACTCACTCATTCTATATACAAACTGTATCTTACATTATATTGGGGAATTATATTTCAAATTTTATTCTCACTGAGTGTAAATAGCAATTAATCTAATGGATGTAGAGAAGCGTGACATGAGACAAGTTATGACTATTTTCTTTCAAGCAAAATGTGTAAATAATTCAAGGCAACAATGTCACACAATAATGAATATTCATTACAGTATGATAAAAAGAGTGTGCTTTTATTCTCACCCACTGCATATGCTATGCAGTTAACTGATTATCCTTCCTTTTCTATCTTTCTTGTTGAAAATCAGTTTTGACACAAGGAAAATTGTTTCCTACTAGGTTAATTATGTTAACAATGAAATATGGCTGCCTCATATGAATATAAAGAAAATGAAAACTATGACTCTCAAATATCTACAAACCACTAAGAAAATCATAGATATATTCATAGGTTTTTAGGTGCAGCTTGTTTTTGTGGGCAATTTCAGATTTCAATGTTATTTGATGGTTAAAATGGGGTTGTTGAAGACTACGAAAATGCATAATTTTTTATATCTTGTTGTATTTTAATACATTAGTCACAAGGAATTTTCTGATGTTTGCAAGACGCCATGGTGGCTGAATGGTTTATGCGTATTTCTTGGGAGCAGAAGGTGAAGTGTTTGAATCCCATATGGATCATACTTAAGACGTTAAAAAATTAAAAGTGGGAAATTAATTTTTTTATTTATAAATTAAGACGTTTTTACTTCACACACAGATGGTGACCAAATCAAATAAACAATACTACTACTCAACAAAAATTGCAGAGACTACAAGCAAAGGTGTTGGCATATGGATAATATCCCTTGACCCCATGGAAGCGAATGTCACAGTTAGTATCAGAATAATATCTGAGCGTGGAACAATAAACTTAGGGAATGTGATTTTTGGAGACGTTTGGATTTGTGGTGGACAGTCCAACATGAAATTTACTGTATCACAAGTAAGTGTTGGGTGTGTTTTGTCGCTTATGACTATGTTGGACAGAAATATTTTATGCTTATTACACTTTGACTAGTTACTGTATTGAAAAGATATGGACTTCATGAATACTGTAAAATCCTTTTTTTAGGGAGCGCTTTATTTTCCTGAGAAATGAGTCAGTTTTCAAAAATTGTACTGGTCAAAGATTAAAAAGATGATGGCAGGTTATTTAGTTAATGAGGAATTGAACAAGTAGGACACAGCATTTAAATTAATGAATGCATGTCTTTGCAACAAGAAAAAAACACTTCTTATGACAATCACATTTTTTGTGAGAAGCTGTGATACGGAAACATATGACCCTTGCAAATGTAATTTTCCTGTATATGTAACAAAGTTGTTTTTACAGTACTTTAGTAACAAACTGAACAGTGCAGTGATGACTATTTTCACCTCCGAACCATTTATTTGTTTTGTAATACAGGTAAAAATACAATATTTTTATTTGAAGGAATGAATACATGATTTCTTTAAGGTCAATGGAGTTATAACTGACAGCTATAAATCTGTACACAGAAAATATATAAATAGTAGGTAGTGCTTTTCCATGTAGCTTGGGTTACACTTTATTTCTCCTAGAAATGGCACCTCGCCATGTGTCACGGTCCAGGGCAAGCTTTGGTGCTAGGCCCTTAGCTTTGAGGTCTTCTGCGATAACTTCTCTCTAGAACTATGGGGGCCGACCAGCGACAGGGTCACCTGGGATCAACAAGTCATGTACTTGCCTCAACCAGCTGCTCTCCTCCTTTCTTGCAATGTGGCCAAACCTGGGTAGTCGACTGCGATGCATCAAGTCAACAATCGATGTGACATGAGCCTTTTCCTCAGAAGGTGATGTAGAGCTCTTGCAGTTCTCATACATTGCAATGACAACACTGACAATCCACTCAGCTACCCCAGCTTTTCTCAGTGCCTACCTTTCCACCTTTCTTGGGACACTGTCGAAGGCCTTTCCCAGATAAGAATTGAAAACTAGGAATGAATGCAGAACAGTGTATTTGTTTGCATCTCAGTCTTTATTGTTGGATTTTTATGATTGGTATTTCGTGAGTGATCGATCTTTAGACCAACTTTTCCCCTCTCATAGGATTAAGAATTATCGATAGACCTATTTGTATTATGAATAATTTTTACTTAAACGACAGGAAAAATCAAGACTTTAGGATTCGTATTATCGATTATTCATATTATCCGGACTCTACTGTAATTTAGGGGTTTGATAGATATCTGACAATCATGTCTGTATTTTAACATATTTAAAAAATCTTTCACAAATCATCAGATGTTTGGAGGTGCTGAGGAAATAGCTGATTCACACAACTATCCAAATATCCGTTTGATGACTGTACAACAAAATATTTCTGCAACACCTCTGGATGACTTGATTGGGGTTGAAGAGGCTTGGACATCTCCAAATAACAGTATGTGATAAACAGTCATATGTTTCTGATTAAAGATTACTTTTCAACACTTTATTTTATCATAATTCTGTTTATGGGTGGCTGTACCAGGCCTCTAGAAAGTGTTTTTCTACCATATGACTATCGAGAGGCCTGTACCAACTATTAACCTTAAATCGCTATCCCCAAGTTTAAAAAAAGGGGTGAATAAAATGTTCGATCAGAAGAGAATATTTCTTAAGCCAGGCCTCATGATAGTAAAATGATTGGCCAGATTTTTCACATGCTACAGGCCTTGCACTCAATTAACTTCCTTTGTTTATTTAAGCATGTGTATTAAAATTCTTGCTCTCTAAAAAAGCTTCCAAATTGATTTTTTTCTTATTTGCTGTAGGCTCAATCAATTTGAAATATTTATCTTCTTGAGAAGAAAAGTTGTGTATATAAAAGATAACTGTTAACATACAATGGTGCATGTCTGTGGATGATAGGTCATCTCTCATACATCTCATCTCTTTCTCTACTAAAAAAAATACTTTTGTTTGCATAATTTAAAATATACTATTCTTTTTTCTTTTCTTTATTTGTGGAATAACTAGATCTGATAATGTATTAAGATTATCTCATACATTTTTCAGAAACAGTAGGTTTTACGGATTGGAAATATTTCTCTGCTGTATGCTGGTTGTACGGCAAGTCAATCCATAAGGCTTTGGGTATTCCTATTGGTCTGGTTTCATCTAACTGGGGAGGCACACCAGTGGAAACTTGGTCATCCCCTGATGCTTTGAAGAAATGTGGAATTTCAGATGAAACTGACAGTCAGATCAACACAAAGAAAAGGTAATTATTGGGTTGCCAACCAGAAGAAAAATGTGAATCTTAATGATGGACTTCATTTAGATTTTAGAAGTTTGGGTTTTTATAAGAAATGTTGATTAATATTTATCCTTATGGTAAATTAATTATTTTTAGGCAAACAGTGGCATAAATGGGATTTATATTCATTGGCTTGGCAGTTCATAAATCTGTCATTTACAGCTTTGATCCTTCAGTCCTGAATATGCAACACTGAGACAATGTTATATTAAGCTTGACCCTGATCTGTATTAGCCTAATGATTTTGAATTTAAGAATTATGTATATCAAGTTTATCAAGTTTATGATTGGATAAGTTATAAAATATTTCTCCTCTTTTCAGCCAGCAAACAAAGAAATCAAAATACTTGTACACACCAGAGAACCCTCCATCTCCCGATTATGATGACCTCAGTCTCAGCGTTGGTGGTCCTCACGGCAACTCTCTTCTCTGGAATGCAATGATTAACCCATTGTTAGGCATGACTATTTATGGAGCTATATGGTATCAAGGTGAGTTTCAACCAGATTTTGTTAAGCCTTTTATTGCTGAGCTTTAATGTAATTGGTTAGAGCAAATAAAAGTAGCTACCACTGTGATATTACTACATAGTAAATGAAGAATTCTTCTGTCGACTTGATTTCTTTGAAAAGAAAGAATTTGCATCATAAGTCATGTCTCAGAGTCTGGGCTGTTGGATGTGCAGTGCATCAAAAGATTCTTCCTCTAGCTCTAACCCTAGATTTAAGACTGGTGTTACACCAATCAAGAAACTGATGCGCTGTAGCTTTTTGCTCTGGTATTGCCATGAAATACAAAGATAATTGGCTAAGGAGAGTCAAATAGACTTTAAATAATGATGATGATGTACTCTCAGTCGTTAGACAACTCTGACAAAATGTCTTTAATTAATTAATTATAAAGAAGACATGTTATCAGGAATCTTAAATATAAAAGTTTAATCTAATCTTCAAAAGACTGAACACTGCAGTAGATGTGGCTAAGTAAAAATAGTGCAAACACACATGTTATGGTAAAAAGGAAGTGCTCTTGCAAAGGTCTGAGAAAAATAGCATATCCACACTCAGATATTACCAACACCAGTCACTTGATCAATTCACAGATTATTGTAGAATCTGATTTTTATTTTTAGTGTGTATTTAGAAACTTTTTTGCTTATGTTATTTGTGTTATTAAAACTGGGCAAAAGATGCTTTCAAGTGCCACACAATACATTTCCAAACTAATGTATCATTTCAATCAGATATTAACAACTGCTTTTATTTAAATAATGTTTGAAGGTGAAAGTGATGCTTATGATATGAAGATAATAATAATAATGTCACTTATATTTATATAGTGCTTTCCCTTTTGAGTAAGCTCAAAGCGCTTTACAATTATTACCCCCGACATGCAACGAAGACACACATATACTTTCAGCGTACATAGACCATTTACTTCAGAATATACAAGGAGTCAGCCAGTTAAGCGACAGCGAGTAAACTATATAAAGCCTATATGACAGGAACCTATATATTCTGCTGGATGAACAGGCGGAAACATTGCAAGGGTTGAACACACAAAGCTTTAAGACGTCTGGATCTTTAGTCCAACACCCTAACCACTCGGCTATCACGGTCCACAAGACAAACAAATACAATTATGTGACACTCCCCATGAAAAGGTTCCACATGTCGCAAATTTAAAAAAACAATTTACTCTCATAAAAATCTGGAACAAAACTAAACTCCTACACTATTTTTATAGGCTTGATATGAGAAATACAAATTTTCGAGAAAACATCTTTTAAACTATTGTGCTCCAAGCGAGCTACTGTCTCATATAAATGTGATTTAAACACATACAAATCTTCAATTTATGTCAAAATCTTTGTTGTTTATAAAGTAAAATGGCTAAGTTAAGGAATCAAGTCAAAACAAAATTTTTATAGGACACCCTTCAATCATCTTTACAAAGCCATATCTTAAAACTTATAGGTGCAACAAGTAGCACCTTTTGATTGGAGGCGTCACATATTGATATTTGATATAAAGATATAATTAATGTAATATAATTTTTGCAGGGGAATGCAATGCCCGCAGCGATGTTTGGATGAACAGATACAACTGTACGTTCCCAGCCATGATTAAAGATTGGAGAAACAAGTTTAGTAAGATGTCAGGTCAGACTAATCCAGTTTTTCCATTTGGTTTTGTGCAGGTAACTGGTATTATCTTCAGAGGAATTTAAATTTTAAACATATTTAGTCTTTAGGAATAGATTTTAACCATAAAAAAGTCAGACACAAATCAAGTGCAGATTATTAAAAGCCTTCATAAAGTGAACAATCTCCTAGTTTTGGCACAGATATGAGTTGAGCAGCATGAATGTCGGACAGCATGGTGTTAACAAAGACATGTAGCTTTGATCAATTACTATCTGACCCCTCTTCTCACGGAAGATAAAGGGCTGCGAGCTGAGTGTGCATAAAAGGGGATAGTGGTAGGCTTAGTGTATGGCTTTTTTTTTAGATTTTTGCATACAGAAATTAGCTGATAGCATTGATGTTTACCTTATTAAGCTGATATACACAATTGTTTTCTTTGAAACTCGTAAGTATGCATGTAATCCTAGAACCATATATCTAGCTGTAATAAGTACTTGACATTATTTGATAGAGTAGTCTTTAAAAATTTAGTTAAATAATCATATACAGCCTATGTTATAGAAATACAAGATATTGTAAGCGCAGATTAAACTAAGAAAGGAATATGAATGATGAGTTCTACAGTTTAGTTTGGACACTTATTTACTTGTTACAATGAATAAAAGGATATTATTTTTTATCAAGGGTATTCAAGGAATTTGAATGAGGCCGATTCACGAGTGTGCAAAACTACAACACGTGACCACGAGCGCCATGCTAATTGGTCATGGTCAGTGAACACAGCTCATGTATTGGCAGATTTGAATTAACCTAGACCATGTGACCCTTCGTGAATCGGCCCCATTGTCAATGTTTTATCTGGCTAAATTTCAACATAATTAGATGCAGGACTGGGTTGATGTAAGTTAATGTGTATTTAAAATATGCCCTGGTTTAATATACATCAAAATGTAGACTTTGAATTGCTCGCTACTTGAATCATACACTGACTCAGTTTCTATGTCAACTATTACTACTTGAAAATATCTCACATCATGATCCCACCACGGTTCAACTCACTTTCCCAATAAAAAACAAACGTTCAAATTTCCTTTGTTATGCTTTGGCAATGTTACATGATCCATCATAATCACATTGCTTTAGATTTTCCAATAGTTAATATTTAAATAACAAGAGCACAAAAATATCAAAGCAGGTTCTAAAATCCAATTTTTTTGGATATAAAACAAGCTATAGCAAAGGATGTGCAGGCAGAAGAATGTGATGAAGATAAAAAAAATGCAATGATGACATTCTTTATTAATTTGAAAAAACTCATGGTATCATTTTGGGTGACATTTAATCTCCCTTTCCATGCGCCAAAGAATCTGGGTTGACCAGCACAAAATTTAAATGTCTTTCAATGCGAGTCATTTAAAAGATAGTATACCAGAAGGTGCATGCTTTGAATTATTGTGAAATATATTAAATGAACTGCTGGACACTTAGAGAGAAAAATTATCAGTTATCCCTGACAAGCATAAAACTGCTCTTCATCGTTGCTGTTATTCTAGTCGTAAAACATTGGTGCTACTTGCACTACAACAGTATTAAAATATGGATGCTACGGAAAATGGATAGGATCACTTTTTAATTCTTTGAAATCCAATACAAATTAAAATTTGATCAAACAGCTAAATCCATAATCCAATGTGGCTGATAACAATATTCCATATACAATCACAACACTGCGATATGTAAAAAAACAAAATTCCATGCTATTTACTATAATATTTGGGGGCTTGAGGGTCAGAGTTTACCTGATGTAATGCATACTTTCTGAGCTGCCTCTTCCTGGATGTGAAATCACATTTTCGCTTAATGAACTGTCTTGGGTGTTTATTTACCATTCAAACTATTTTGGTATGAAGTCTTTTTGGTCACTTTTAGGAGTTATGATTTTCATTCACTTTCGAGTAAACTTATTGACTAAATTAACAGCATTCAAGACTGTTAAAAAATCTACAGACACTTTTTGGGAGGCATAACAAAAGATATAAGCCAATACAAGAAATAAGATATCATTATCAGAGAACATCAGAAAGGCTGATGTGCGAGTTCACATCAAACCTGCTAACACCATCCAAAGCTGATAAGTACATCCAAAAGACAAACTTGACAAACTAGAGCAGGCCGGTGTTGTTAACAGGATACAATGCAATGACTGCCCCTCCGCCTACGTTTGGGGAACTGAGAGGAGACTGAAAACCAGAGTGAGTGAACATCATAATACCTCCTCCCCCGTTGGTCACCATGTCGACTACAACAATCACATCGATGACAGCCCTGTCTCAGTTTTGCACAGAGAATCCGACTAGTTCAGGAGAGGTATCGCTGAGGCAATCCACATACACCATGAAGGGCCAAACCTCAACCGAGGGAGGGAATGACACAGCCTTCTACTTTCTACCAAGCTGTTTTGTCACGTGACCAATCGTCATCGTCAGGTCATGTGACCAATAGTTCAACTATTCTCTCGATGGTAAATATTTAACTTTTACTACTAATAAGATATCGTTAATTATATGGGTTAAAAATTAAAACATCAAATTTGATAAGAGATGGTACAGTCAAACTTGCTTGTCATTCTAATGATGTAAAATTAATGTGCTTTCAGTTAGCAGGCAACAAACCCAGCCCCAATATAACCAAGGGGTTCCCTGATATTCGCTGGCACCAGACGGCTGATGTTGGATTTGTTCCTAACCTCAAGATGCCAGCTGTCTTCATGGCTGTGGCAATGGATCTCCCTGATTTTAATTCAAGTTTTGGCAGGTAGGATTCAAAGAAGGAGCTACTGCAAATATCCCAATATTACCATTTTCTAATGTTATTGCTTTGAAACTATCTAATCGTTTGGCTGTCATTTTTACAATTGAATGAGCTTAAATGATCACAGGCATATATTTGTTTTATTATATGGTAAGTACAATTACAAATTCCTTGATAACTCAAAATTAAGATGCGTTAAACATTGGGTTGCAATCAAACAATGTAAACTTGAAATTAGGTTATTCAAAAACTCTATTTTTGTCATTGACTCCAGCTACCAACTCAGATGAAGTAAACCAAAAGCACTGTTTTGCATTAGTTTCTACTTTATGCACAAACATTTTGCCAAACGGAGGCAACTGTCCAGCTTCAGATTAACTGTATTTTAAGATTTCTAGCAACCATTTAGTTGTGTACCAGGTTTCATTGAAAAAGAAGTGATTTTACCACGTATTCCAAGCACTCAGAAAACTTCCAGGACTATGATGTGCTAAAAGCATTTAACAATCTGTATCTATTTGAAATCCCAACTGAGAAAGTTCTTGGCTTTTTTTTTACTTTTCGCAAAGACAATAAGCTGAGCTTCCATAAGAATTTGAACTCTAAAATTCTTATGGTAAGTCAGTCAACCACTGAGTTGTAGCCGAGTCCTTTATTATTCCTTACAAGATGCTCTTACCTCTATTATTTTGACCTGTAGAATGACGGTCCCATTCTCCCTTTATTAGATCTCTACATTTGTTTCTTATTGGAACTAGACATCTACATTCAAAGAATTGAGATTTAGACACAATTTTTGAAATAATCTATTGAAGATAGCCATAGTCTTACAAATTGTATAGCTCATTTATGTTAATGATTTTTTTTTCTATCTTGATCTTTTTATTTTGTCCTCAGCATTCATCCACGAGACAAGCTAGATGTTGGGTTACGCCTGGCTCTTGGTGGACTAGCTATTGCTTACAACCAGAGAGCAGTTTATCATGGACCTTTCCCTCAGTTTGGTGGATTTACCTCTACTGGTTATATAATCAATTATGGCAATACTTGGCATCTTGATGTACGTAATAAGGAAGGATTTGAGGTAAGTTTAAAAAAATATTGCTCAAGTGTTTTATAATCTTAAAATGTAAAATCTTCTGGCTTGCTTCAAGTTTTTTTCTACTTCAATAAGTAGACTCAAACTACAAAACTTTATTTTTCCATAATATGACAGTTGTATAGAACCATGTTTTCTTGGTGCTAATGGTTTTCTTTGCAATATATACTTGGATACTAGGTTTCTTTTCTTTGTTTGTTTTGTTGGTTACTCGCTTTATCATTAGAAATTATCTTGCTGCTTCACACACTTACAGGACCTAGATTTTATTCTCAGTCTCCCATTGGACTAGGTGATTGATCCTGCCTTCCAAATACCATCTTTGAGAACTTGCATGTACTGATAATTACATCTATTTCCCATGCATCACTTCATACCAAGATTACCACTTTCTACAGATGAATGTGTAATGTGTCCCAATACAGGTGTTGCTGCACAATGTTTTAAAACATCCTGATTTGAATAGCACAATACCACTATTGCACGTGACTTCTCGACTGAAGAGTCGATTTGGCCGCCGGACATACGACTCTAGCAGTCAACAAACACGGCTCTTTGTTAACTGTATTTTACACGACGTGTGTGCACTCGTTGATGATTTAATTTTAACATTAAAAGGGTATAAATTCATTCATAAAAGTGTTATTGTTTCAAAATTTGAACAAGAAAAGGTTTAAGTCATTTGGAGTGGAGTGTATCAAATCAGAAAATTTGAATTTATGTATTAAAGAATTTAAACAGGCAATCTCAGATAGATTATTTCTCAAGTCAGAAAGGCTAAGAAAGCACACTAAATCTACATAATCATCTACATAATCTGTCAGGGTTGTAGGCAGGCATATGTACAAAGCCGCAACTCACAAAGCCCTGGCACATCGCGAACTCTTCATCAAAAAAATAACACAAAGCCGGAGCCCTTGTTTTAAGAAAACTCTATAAAAAGGTTAAATCATCTTTTTTCAGTAAAGCAACGTGTTGTTTACAGTGTAAACAGTGTCAGTTAACCTTTAAACACTTTCAAATGAATTTGGAGTAGGAAAAACACATTTTTTAATGGAAAAAATCATTCCAGGATTTTTTGAAATATCACAAAGCCTCTCTTCCAAAAAAGGAAAGACAAAGCCAAAGCATGTCTTTGAAAACAGGATGAAGCCGAAGCCCTGGTCTCGAAACTGCAGCTTCACAAAGTCGAAGTCGGCTTTATACCCTCGCTGGTTGAAGGTTAACGTTTATGCTTGACTCATTAAAGATAAATAAATTCTGTGTTTTATGAAAAAACTAAGGAAAATCTTTGTAAAATAATGCTTTCATTAAATTTTATTAAGAAAAATGAAATTAACATTCATTGCGCATATTCCAATTGTATACCTGTTCTAGACAAGGTATCCAGTTTGCATTAACAGGAAATAAGTCATACCCTGGCTAGCTAAGAAATTAGGTGAGTCAACAGACAACTTTACTCACAAAATGACAAAGTTTTAAACAACGCTCACAACAAAGAGTGTGTTTGAGACATCACCTTCTGAAGGCGGGTATGAACCTCATCTGATCAAGTAGCTAGTCAGTCATCTTAGCAGAAGCCGAGATCGATATTCCAAAAAATAGTTAAAAAGTAGTAAAACTAGTTAAAAAACTAACAAATAAGTAAACTCACCGAAATACTGTTTATCTGCAGAGTGCTGCCAATCTCAGTAATATGTCAGGTACCGGACACCATGGCGGTAATCTCAGGGTGAATGCCAGCTTTTGTAAATATTGTTCCATGGGGATTTTAATACAAAATTCTCATTCCAAATTTTCAACCAATATTTCAAAGGGTGTCCAGCGCAGCAAGATGACTTATTATAGCTTGTTTCACACGGGCTGCCTGACGCTTTGTTAGTTTAAGACGAAAACTGGCATACATACTTATATTCTATCCGACATTCTAAATTTCTTTGAAATATATTTCTACATCAATTAGAAACTATACTTGTCTCTTTGTTATCTGTAGTT
>JAUUEB010181986.1:0-14032 GCA_032362205.1 Clione limacina
GACTGACTGACTGACTGACTGACTGACTGGCTGGCTGATTAACTGGCTGGCTGGCTGGCTGGCTGGCTGGCTGGCTGGCTGGCTGACTGGCTGGCTGGCTGGCTGGCTGACTGACTGACTGACTGACTGACTGACTGACTGACTGAAAGACTGACTAAATATCGGACTCAACCACAAACAATATTTTAAGGATGGTGTAGGAAAATAACATTTATAAAACGTTGCTTTTATATTAAAGAAACTTTTCTGATATCATCGGTCGTTTCTTTAGGTTTATGAGGTAATTGAATAAAAGGAATGTTGATCTTTTCCCCATATGATGAATGTCTGGCTCGCAGTCTCTCAACGAGGTGGCGATGCGTATATTCATGCTTAGTTTGACACGTAAGATAACTTGATATATCGACTCTGCGCAATTTCTTTCTTATATTATTTTTTTAAAGACATGAACGAAACAAGAATACATGCCGTGTTCTTGTTGGGAATGGAAAAGGCGTGAGCAAAAATGGTGAAATGACACAGGTTTTTTTTTCTAAGCTTGACCATCGATTTAACTTTGATAGCTTTATTTTTCTTTTAGTCAAGATAAAAACCATACGCATCATAAGAAAGCTTAGAATCTCAGCTTTTTTGTTAATGAAAAAACATTCATTTATTACGACCCTTTGCTTAAATTTAAGAATAACACTGGTTGATTACTAACTGCTTCATGAACTTGATAACTCTTAATAAGAGAGATCGAAGACACATGCTATAAACCATACAACAATTTATCACAAAATTATCTTCAATAGAGATTAAAAGAAATGTGCAACTTGCAAAATGTAAACAATTAATTAACAAATATATAGTGAATACTTCCTGGCCGAGTTTCTATTCCCAATTTATGGCACACGAGTTTGCTATTGATATTCATTCATCGATATAAAACGAGTGTGCCATTAATTGGGTATAGAAACTCAGCCAGGAAGTATTCATTTTAATCCACATGACGGATTTCAGTTACTCGTTGTGATTTTCCAAAAATAAACATCATTTTCGTTGTAGAAATAATAAGCAAACTAGGAAAATAAGTATTATTTTTTCAGTTACGATATTCAAGACTTCCTGTGAACCACTGTTGTGCAAACGATGTAGCCGAAGACATAATCATATGGAATTTTGGGATTTCCCTAATTACTATAGCTATTTTAGCACGAGAATCTTGTTCACGCGTTCAGTATGGTGGCAGTATGTTGGCAAGATAAATAATTGCGTTTTCTATTATGTTTTCAAAACATTTGCTGTTGATTTATTAAGTTTACATTTGTTTTGGTTTTATTTACAGTGTCATCAACGTTTATTGGTGAAATGACAAATCTCTTATATTCTATCAAAACGCGCACATTTAGTATGGCATCTTATCATAACTTCTTCTTTATTAAACTATTTGAGGTTTAATGTCACAGTGTGCAAATATCAAAATTGATTGACTGGGAGTTTAATCTCTAATGATCATACAGGATGTAGAATAAATATATATAACTGATAAGCATCCTCGATTCAACACATTTTGACCAGTTTGGTGATCAGCGGCTGGCGATGGATACCAGAAATTGATGGTAAATGTTCTTCTCTTGTATTCGTGTTTGTGAAATATTGTGTTTACATTTTTTAGAATTAAAAAAATTGTGATAAATTTGTGCTTAAAGCATAAGGGACATTGAATAATTCTTAAGCTAATGACAATTGTTCAAATTGTGTGTGGTTATTATATTTTATTTTCAGTATGAAAAGTTGTATTGGTTGAAATATCAAGAATAGCTGAAAGACTTCCCTTAAATGTTCCGAGCTGACCCCAAAAACGTCCAAATAGCGTTTAACGCGAACGAGAGAAACAGACATATGAAATGTTACAATAGTCCACTAATTGTCGATATATTACAAAAGACTATGGAAGCCTGAAGTGCGTTTGATCCAAGTCTACGGTATTGAAACTGCATTGTGTTTTTGTTTCTTACATATGGGGTACGTGTCAACTGAATTACACAATGTCGTTACAAAGTTTGAGTTACCATAGAAAGGTAAAAAGTGCAAAGTTGATATAACTATCTTATTTTGAATGTCGACCAAATATTTGATATTCACTTGTTTTGTTGAATTATGTAATTATAACCCTTGCAGTTAGGAAGTGCAATTATTTAAAACATGAGTTATAAACGACTTAGTGAATATTGTTGTAAGACAAAGATGAAATCATTTTCCCTTCATATTTCGGTAAATATAACTCTTTACAAAGTAAACAAATTTACACCAATATCCACTTAACGGTTCATTCAGGCAGGTGTTCCTGGTTTTGAAAATCATAATAGATTAATGAGTTTGTATACAAAAGGGGCGTATAACCTGAGACCAGGGTGTCAAGTACCTGTATTCATTACAGGGCCATTGAGTATCAAAGAGTAAACCCATTTCGACAATAAACGGCACAAAAAGAATAGGATCCTGCTGGTTTGGGTGTACATTGATGTTTTAAAAGCCGTATATGAAGATATACATGACTAACTGAATTGAGGAAGTCAACCATGTATGTGGGAATATCTACTACAGGGTAACAAGAGTACAACTTCTCTTTCAGCGAATCGATGAAATCAGAATTTATTAAAGAGGTTAACTTTGAATTAAAAGTTTACATATAAAGTAAATAATTAAATATACATATAGTAAAAAGTTCAGATTAATTGATAAAAAAAGTGTGAAGAATACATATTCCCTAGACAGTAAAGACAGTATAACACAAGGTTTACCTACACAGAAACACAAATAGATTGCCTAGTAATTAAAAAAAACAGAGATTGCCTAAAAGGTGTGTAGAAACAATGTTTCCCTAGATTATAAAAACAAATAGATTGTCTGGTCAGTGAAGAAGAATGTTGAACTAAATAGTACAACGAAAATATTGCGTGGACAGTAAAGACGTTTCGTTTCAGTAACGTTGTCAAATTCATAGTTGAATAAATAATATGTCTAAAGTTGAATTGAATGTCTAATTTCAGCCTTGTTTTTGGACCGTTTTCATCAAACATTTGCATTTGCCAGTATCAATACCTACCCATCATGGCTACAATAAGATTAGCAAGTCTTATACTATTAACTACATTCTATGAATGTCTTTCTATAGAAGATATCGATATATTTCATGAACCATCGCGCGTTATAACATATAATATTTGTTTTCATAGGTTTCACAATATATTTTGTTATAAAAATCATTTAGATCTGGCCACTCCAACACGCTGGAGGAAATGTGTTTTCTAGATCATTAATGTCAAAGTGTAAAAACTCTCGTTACTTAACCGGAGCCTTTTAAGTGATTCAGTAAACATTGTTTTCAATCACATTAACTCATGGTTAACTACAGAAGGACTGATAAAAGTAATGATCTTTGTGCAATTTCCAATAAAAAAAATCTAATAAACTTGTTTTCAGAGTGATGAAGCCATAGACAACTAGTATTATATTTATAGTAAACATCTTCTGAATATCCTGAATTTGTCGATATTGTCAAGTCTACGGCCTACGAGATTTCTGCTTCAATACATTAACCTCCGGGTTTTCGTTAAACAATCGTCTCTGCGTTACACAATACACATTCCACCACTGTAAATCCCCAGAGAAAAAAAAATTGGCAGTGTATCTATAGGGGGCGTACATACGTCTCTGGGTTATATTATAGTACTGATAGAAAAATAACTCATCACAGGAATCCTTTCTTATTTCCATTAAACAAGTCTGTTAGTTACAGACAATGCGCGTAGCCAGGATTTTAAAATGACAACCTTGAATATTATCAAAACAAAGGCTGCGAAGGGACGTAAAGTTTTGAGATTAGTTATAAACAGTATCTATTTAGGCCATTTTGCTTCTCAAATGATAGGGACACTCCCCCATGCCCCTGGCTACGCGCCTGTTACATATATATCATCGACTACGAACACTCGTCACAGAAATAATATATCTAATCTCAACATAGTATGTGACGACGCAGGAAAAGATTACCAGCAAGACATCCTAAGAATACACACGCTGATGTGGTAATTACAAATTCGATACCTCCCCAGATATTTGGTGAATACTTTACGCCTACATTTTTAGACGGTTTTATTGCTCTATGAACGTAGATATATAATGTCGTACCAAACGAGTATTGCATACTCACACGATTTGAGCAATTAATATCGGCTATCGGGAATATCTCCATTTCTGTGCTTACTCTAAGGTTGTGGGTTAGGGTTAGGGTTACCTGTTATCTAATATCAATATACGATCGTCCAAGACGTGATCATTACAATACAATCTAAAGGTAAGAGTGCTTATGTCAGCAGAATTCTGCATAGTGGTTTAACAGCAGGAAATAGTCTTACGTGAGGTTTAGCAGAAATATGGAAATAAATAAATGAGATCAATGAAACGTGATGTAGTCTTTGAAACCATACATTGAGTTGTTTTCCTTCTTTTCAAAGTCACTTGGATGTCTATACCTCAGCACGTGAAGAAAAACTATTTCCGGTGTCAAATGACGCATGAAAGCGCATGTCTAATTGTTAATTCCGTAGCAAATGGTAAAACATGTCAAAGTGCATTTCTTTATCGTTATCCCATTGCGATCGATAAAAAGTGTCAAAGCGAATATCTTTATCTTTATAAGGTGGGCTCGGAAAATAAGATCTTTATTCAGGAATATTAACCAGACTTCATTGCGTAATGTGGTTTCGAAACTTCAAAAGATTATACATAAGCTTTAAATATTTCAATGTGAATTTAAAAATTATATTTACTTTATCAAATAGACCAGATAAGAAATCAAGCTTCATATTTTCTATGACAAAAGAGCATCCGTCTGTTGGTAAAATTGAAAAGTTCATCCCTAAATGTTAAAGAAACACGACACATCACTGTAGCTAGATTGGTCGACATCACTATCACCTAATTATTTAACGATACAGAAAAATAAAATCGTTTTAATAATGTGTTATACGTTTTGAACTATTTTTTGTGGTCTCTTGGTTTTCTGCTCTAGAGCTATATGTAGGTTGAATAATTGGCAAATAGTGTAAATCATGCAACTTACACACGCCGACAATCGAAAACAACAGATCAACGCCCGCTTGGATGCAAACAAAAACAGGATCTTTATACATGCTTCAAAAATCAACTTAACAAACAAAATAAGTTGTATTGGCATTTTGAAAAAAATAAACTCTACACCTGTACATGAAACAATAATAAGAAACACGTCTAAGTTTAAATGATCTCTTTGAAGTGTGCTTGGAGTGTGAGCATCACACGTTTCCCTCGTTGATCTAACATGTTTAAAGACCTGTTTATAATTTAGACGATTGTTTGTCCCGGAAGCTGTGTTATAATGTATGTATAAATAAATCACACATATCATAACAAATCTGTTTGATGTTTTGCTATTATTTGTTTAATTTTTGTTTTGTTATTCAGCGTTTCTGACATGATGGAATGACTATGAATTCACTTAAGAATATTGCTTAACAAGTCGAAACTGTAGAACTGCGGTTTGAGTGGATTTGGCAACTGATAACCAGATTTGTATCTTTATATCACTTAGCTTTACCATTTATATTTAAATTATATTTTGTATTTGTTGTCCTGAGCTGATCTTTGAGTTTTAAGACGAACGGTTCATTATTCTTCATTAGAGCCATTTTTCTAAGATGGTTTGATAATACTATTTTTGCTAAGTAGTTACACAACATGATTACCATTACCACATGCTATTTCAACGCAAATAAGTCGTATTTGTTTTAAATATGTTATGAAGATGAGTAAATACAGCGCGAATCATTTGGTTTCTCCAAAGGGAGTTTTTTTTTCATATTTCATAGTTTAACTGATTAGTGAATATGTTGACAGAAATTAGGGTTGATGGAAACTAAGTACATGGTTTTAGTTTTTGGGCGCACTCTGGAGCGTGTCTATTTGATATTAATATATAATAGATTAAATAACTGAAGACCGACAACTCGGTTAGCCGAACACAGTCATTAACTAACTATTTTATTAAAAAATAAAGGTATGGCACTTATTTGTGCAACGATATACAATTAAATCGTATGCACAAAGTAGTAACGAAGCAGCCGTTATGTAACATCAAGTGTGGGAAGAAGGGTGAACATATTTTTCCAAGGTATTAGCCGAAAAGGAATCATGATAGTTAAACACGCTTAACATTAGACCAGGGCCGTAGCGTGGCCAAAAATAGTGACTGGGCACCAGGACTTTTGTAAGACCTTTTTTTTTGGGGGGGGGGGTCGACGCGCGAAGCTTCCGGAGAATTCTATGTATATATTCATGTTGATTCGTCCATGTTCATTTGAACAAATACAATTATCTAATTACAGATCTGAAACCTCCGTTCCTATTTATTAATGATTAAGTAAACACAAGTTAATTAGCGAATACAATTAAGATCTTACCTTAGTTTCAAAGTAATCCAAATCATGTTGAAGAAAATCGAATCAAAGCACTGCCAACAGCTGATGGGAGGAATCTGGGTCACGTATATAAATTAACAGCTCGGTAAACTTCGTGAATCTAGTCTCGTTTATATTCGGGTGAACTAGGCTCTATCTTGATTTGACGTCACAGCCCACTTGCCGAATTATTCGAATTAAGTTGTTTTCTTTAATACGCTCTAGTTTGTTATTAATTTTGATCATCTCAATAGAATGTATTTTTGTCAGCATTAAATAATTTTAAAATGTGTATATTCGTCATTTGCATAACTAAACACGGGGGAAATAAAACTAGAACAAAACGGGAAAAAACTGCTGAAACTTGCCAGGATCTTCCAGGAACGGCTTCTGAGCACCCAGCCCACCACAGCCTCAAACTAAGCGAACATGTTAAAAGGTGTTCGACTGTGATTGTTCTAGCGAGCGCGCTCTCTCTATTTAAAGGAATCTTCAACGTTTTCGATTATGAATTAAGTCCTGTTTTATGCTCAAACTATTTTCATTAGGTTTTGTGATTTAAGACAAATAATTTTCGTGAATGTCTCATTAAAAGATAAGAATTTTAATAGAAAAAAACTAGAAAAAAAACTGACTGGTCAGTGCCGTTCTGCCCAAAGGCACGCTGATAGATTGTGGGAGTTTTGACACCCGGCACTAGGACCTCAGTTTGTATTTATATTTTTGGTTAGTCCAAAGTCTGTACACGCAGTTGAAACTTATACAGTCTTTGTAGATCTGAAGCAGAGTTCGCCGTGACTGCTGCATCATCAGCAACACGCATGTCCCGTATTGCTATCTGCGGGTAAGGAAACTTTGTCCTTAATCTTGAAAGGTTGAATGTCGGAAAAAAGCAGAAGTAATCCAGAGTTATGCCGACTGAATGCCAGACACTTCTACCCTGTTGTAAAAAGTTTTTTTTTCTTTTTTGGAAGATAACACAAGTCTGTGTATTATGAGTAGCCTTAAAACAAGTCATCATCAGAGGATCGCAGTGCTCTTAAAGAGATGCCCAAGCATTATCTTTGTGTCTTACATGGTGACATTTCTAGTTTCGGCGTTGGATATAAGTAGACCCTATTGGTATGATTGAATTTCTCACAGCCGGTCCCCTGAAGCTAACAAAACTCATTATTTCCTGCTTGGAGGAAAATTAATATCATAACGAACTGAAAAACATCAGTGCTACCTACCTGTAAAAGGAAAATGTGACACCGCGGCATCTCTTTTCTCAGCGTTGCAGACAATTTTCTTGCCAAGGTTTGTTTCATAAAACTGCGAGTCCTCCTTTTTGATGAGAGTTACCCAGATTGTCAATGTGGTTTTGACTCAAATCTAAGCATAAAAACTGTTTACTTAATGCTGGCAGCCAGACAGTTGCAGGGGAAATGCACGGTCTTGTACTAGCTATAGGACGGACATGCTCTAGTATACCTATGAACTAATGGACTCCTTTCAATACTATACTATACTTTAGGTATCTACATGTATGCTATAGACTTGGGTTTCATGTGTGCTAACTGTGCTAATAAATCATTTGGATTACATACTATGTGTCGAGAGTTCGACTGACTTATGTGAGGTTTGGTGCAAACCTGTAACTATTGATGTTCGTTGGAACATAGTGTGTCTTACCATTAGTAAATAGCCTGTGTTGAGGCTTACCGAGGAGTGTGACTCATGTGTGTTATTTAAGATTGTTGTGTACTCATGTGTAGTATTTAAGATGGTTGTGTGCCCGTAATACAGTTTGTTATTGTATGTATTAAAGGGTAAGGTCTGTCAACTATTATGTTGGTGTTTCTTTGTATTTAGTAACCGCGCCTTTGGGCAGGGACATTATCTAGTGTAATATTAACATAATTGTTTAACGTAACACTTACCATTCTTCGAAACATCTTTTGCTTATTCAATTAATTAAGAACTTTAAAAGTTCCATTGAAAAAACAGAGGAGTCTTAACCTCCATGACGCACTGATTTTAGAACCTTATTGTTAATTGACCTTATCAAATTGAACGTTTTGACTGTTCTTTCAGTCCTAAGGTTGCACGTGCCATAAAGCTTTGTGTTTACTAAATCTAATACTTTTCAGAAATCAACAAAAGACACGTATCTTATGATAGTCTACTGTGTTTATAAAATCGACTTTAGATTATTAACTACAGATGACGTAGGGCAATAACTCATTTACAATCATTTATTTCGAAATGTTCCCACTATCAACGTCTTTTTTAAAAAACTTGAAAACGATTTATCCGTGTGTCAAATTAGGTTTCGATGTAGACGTTTTCACGCTTATGTATCAGGAACAAATCTTCATAAATCTAATGGATACTTTCTTACGTCCCGCTGTGGAGATTTTAAAGGATTTATGTTGATATTATATTTATTTCTGGCTTTCTCAAGACTGACAAAAGTTTAACATTTGTTTCCCCATTTGTGTTTCACATAATAAGCTTTATGTATGCTTAACTTCTGTTTGTGTAATTAACATTTTCCGCCTTTGTTAGACGAAATCGCTGTATATTTTTGTAAACAGGTTTATTTCATCTCATCACATTAAGTGTCGAGCAATTCTGAACCCCGTTTCGAATTTCTGTTAAGGCCTTCTGTGTATGCTCCGTGACTCCTTTAGCTCCTTTCAGGGGCTCTGAGGAAAGGCTCTATAAAGTTTTTATGAAATATAATCCGTTGATTTATTCATAAACTCCTTTGTTTTGCATAATATTATGAAAGCAAGGGGAAATGTCATCGCTGTATTCCGTGTAATCCATGATATGGCTGAACGCAAAGACAGAATGGCCACAAGAGGTTACGTGTTTATACATCAGAGTTAAAGATGAGCATGAACTTTTTTCAAAAGGGTGGAAGCCACGACAAAGAATTTAATATCTTCATTGAAGACAGGAAAAATTTACTGTTTTGCCCAAAGTCATCAAGGGATCGAGACCAGGAAAAACGAAACTGGTCCGCGTAAAACTTTATTTGTCAAAAGTATGGGTACAGCAAAAACATCTACATTTTTGGTCGCTTCGCTGACTTTTCATCACTGCAGCATAACTCGCATACACAATTAGTGACATTTAACTAAGCTGATAAGTCTAAACAAATTTCGATAATTCCTAATACTGGCGGAACAGGATAAACTCGTAACTTTAAGATCCCACTGATAACCCAACCAGGGATCAAACCTGGAAATTCCGTTTTCACATTGAGACGTTCACCAGTCGGGCACTGGAGAGGAACTAGTCTGGTCCATTCGTTATTTCAATGTCCTATAAATAACCCAAACAGGGATCAAACCTAGGACATTCCGTAACCAACATTGATACTTTCACCGTAAGGGCAATGTAGAGGACTTCGTGTGGTCCATTGAGATGAACAACACAAGTCGTTTGCTCAGTTGGAGGAACCGGAAACAAGGCAGATAAGTACTAGTTATCTCAACAGGTTCGTGCCAATAGGCCAGTATTTTGTTTGATTAGGAACACAAACTAAAATGAACCCCAATATGTTACCTCAAACTGCACTTGGTCTTTTATTGGTACAGATGTTCATACAAACACAAAGTAAATATCGTTAGCCTCGTCCTGAGATGAACCTAAACTGATCTGCCTAATCTTTGATCAAAACGATCATCTATAGATGCATTCCATACAGCTCTATATGTCTCCTGTTTGGTTTTCATATTCCATTCACTGACAGTCCTTCTCCTATGTTATGAAGTTCTGACTGATATCTGTCGGATAAAAACGTCAATGTGCACACTTTACAGACATTTTCGTGATACCATCAGCAAAGTTAGCCGACTTTTGTCACAGTTTTATTTGTTCATGGATTATCGGTTTTCTTGAGTCAACTTGGTCACTGCTGAAACAACTATAAATATATGCACTGTTCACATATTTGTGTAGCATGAATATCAGTGGCGACGTCATAAGGACTGATAATCTCTTCATTTATTGTTAAAGCATTTTCAAGTTTTAAAAGAAGTCATACACATATCATATTTAGTAGAGTGCCATAAATATAAACGCCATGTTGGTCCTTGATAGGATATTAGACGTAGTCGTCGAGTCGTGTCAAAAAGTAAATTCAGTGTTTTCAACACTCTTTTTCTAAGCATATATACCATTTCAAATGCCACTTGACCAGAAAGTTATATAAGACAATTTCTTTAACAAATAAGAAACGGTATTTCGGTTAGAGAAGTTTTCGCGAGTGAGTCGTAAAAACAAGATGTCAAAGCTATGTACTCGCGTTATTTTTTCATAATATCTATAACTTTCTCATCTTGATTTTCGACAACCTCTAGAAAAAACATAATTTTTTGGTCAAAATAATTTGTTAATATAACTTACTGGCCAGGTGACCTACTATATCATATTTTGTGAAATAATATCTAACATGATGCATTTTTTCTACACTATCAGTTAATTAAAGACAGTATTGACGTAATTAAACGTTGAGGGCAAACATTCCCAGAGATCGCATCGGCGCGGAAACAATTGTAGCCGGGTAAGGCAATTTTTCTACTGGTTAATTAAAGACTGTTAAAACCCTGAACTGACTTTTAGACCCAACAGTATATCATGGGGAGTTCAGTAAGTCCTTCTCGTATCACCCATTCTATTAATTGAGATGTTAAAATTGTGAACATAAATTCATGTTTCTATCTTGACATATCTGACTGACTCCGTCTTTTGGAGAAATACTTGATATCTGATCTAAGACTGTTATACATTAAGACGTTAATATCATTTTTATCTAATTGTATTCAATGACATCTTGTCGGAATATTTCAATACTAGAAGCCAGCAGAGGGTTTACAAAAATCGTGCAACGGTGAATATTTGTATTATAAGCTGTTAAAGCCCCGTGCCACACGTCTTACAAATGCATGTAGGAATGAATTTATCACCGAAGTTTCAATATAGGATTGAATTTCTGATGTAGACATCATCATATTCATGTAGACATCAGACATTCTATCCTATTTATTAAAAGTAGGTTGAACAATTCATTTGCAGACTATTTGAGAGATAATGTTGCAATGGGAATAATCTAATCTTCTTATCGGTCATCGCCCTTTTTCCCCTTACGCCCTACGACCGGCCACAGCGGTACACGTTTTAGTATTTGCATAATACGCGTTGAACATCTCAACCCTTATCTATTTTCTCGTTATCAATTGCGAAAAGTAATAATTCAAATCTCATTCATCAATCGCTAAAAGTTAAAACGATGTTTCAAGAAACGTTAAATCGGATCAGAAGTGAAATTGAGATTTCAGCGTTATCTGATCTAGCGTCTGCTTACTTCTGATTTAAGTTAAAACCGTGGAAACGTCAGAGACTGAACACGTTTTCTGTGGGGCCTTCATGTAGGCAAACACGGACTGTCTCGTCATGGTATTATACATACAGCCTAATTCTCATGTCGCGAGCCTACTCACCATACAAGACCTTAAAAGCTTTAACTGTTTAATGTTTGATACAAAAGACGGATTGAAACAAAATAACTTAAAATAAAAGATTACGGATTTGATATACCAATGTGAAAGATCTGAAACTAAAAGGGAAGTACCCCACATGAGAAAATGATTGTTAGTAAACTCGGGTTTACCTTATCAAGAGAGATGAGGGGAACTGATGTCCACGTCTGCTTTTGTTTGTGAATAGATCAAAGAGATTTAATATGAAGTGAAGTTCGTGTGGTCGACCTAGTATGTCACAGGGGCTGTTTAGAAATAATTTATAGACTTTAATTAGTTACTTTTAAGTGACATGATCCAAATCTTAAATCTATTTAGAGATTATTCCCACGTGATAATATCCTTTTGGGTAGATATCTTGCAAGTTCAAATAGGGAGGTCGACATCTCATGACCTTTGAGATATGCTTCAAGTTGTTATTATGATTTCATTTTCTAGAAGAATTACGTTTGAGGTCAATGGACTCAAAGTTTTAACATATTTCATAATGATAATTGTATTTGGCATATTTCTCATTTCCTGGTCATCTCTGGGTTCGAGTTTGTTCAATCAACCTCGAACCATAATTCATAATGATTTACCTATTTTTGTTTGGTTAATAATATTTTTTCTTATATTTGCTATGCAATGAAAACGAAGCTTTTTAGAAAAAGGAATGTATTTACGCTAAGGACAACTTTTTTATGCCCCGTTTTTTAAAAATTTTGGGACATTTGCTTCCTTTCTCCAAAGCGACGGTCACTTTTCTACCACAGAAAGTATTATGTTATCTAGAATGCTAGAGCGCCAGATTGAGGTAAAACGTTTTGTACCTTTTTTTGTTTTATATTGTTCCCGAATGGCACCTTTTAGCAACACCTTTCGTTTTCATCCACCGTTAAATCTTTAGCATGCGCAAGTTTGGTAAAAATATGAAACTGTTTCTATCATATCTGTAAAGTCTGCGCTAAAATGATCTGTCTTTCCAGGCGATATAGACTCATATAGTGCACGATGTGTGACTCTTGCCATGAATATTGTTAATTTGAAAAAATACGCTTATTTGTTGTGACAATTTGAAGATAGGTCAGAATATGACTAGCGTGTAAAAGAAGACCGGGTCGATTTGTCCGTCCACAGGATGGGGTTCAAATCTTGCTTCTAAGATATTTTTTTACAAGTTAACTTATTTTATATTACCCTTTACTTCAAGTTGTTCACACACTCTACATTTTTGTACAGTTTAATGTTGTCCATGTCCCAAGTGTTTTTAATCGATACATTGAATATTGTTCTTATATCTGTTATTCTATAAACAAATCCGGGCTCAATAGATTATGTAATCTCAAAACGGGCTCTATTAATAGAAACAATTTCGAAGTAAAACATATAACATTGTCTTAACAAGGTTCGTTTTGAGGTACATATTCCATTCCACAAAAAATGTGTGTGCGTCAGTTCCCACAGAGAAGGCCGACCGAACTGAGGCATGGATTTTCCAACAAGATGAAAGCGTAACAGATTTCAAAATGAAGATGGTCTAAGAAAGGAATAAAGGGCAGATATTATCTAACACTTCATGCGATGATGATAAATATCAGTATCGACACATAAAATGTTTTATGTTAATCACGGTAATATATTACTTTACTTTAGGGTGGCTACTCATTTTGAGGTTGCTGAGAAATTACACGCCACTGGTTACGATCTTGGGTCAACTGGGTGCACTAATGTAGACCGACTGAGTCTGGACCTTTTCTTAATATTGTCAATTCATTTTGTGCTCTGTCTGCCTCTGTACCTCTTCCCTTCCATTTAGTGCTTGGTGATGTGTCGTGAAAACTGTGTTCGCGGAATTTTGATGCTCAATTTTTGCTTTTTGCTTTTTATGGTCATTAAGGGTCCCAAAACCACACACAAAATAATGTGCAATTTTTTAGCCCCCCGTGCCTTTTCCCGTCCAAAGCATATTTTGCTTTTTATGGTCATTAAGGGTCCCAAAACCACACAAAAAATAATGTGCACTTTTTTAGCCCC
>JAUUEB010182097.1:0-22846 GCA_032362205.1 Clione limacina
CTCTCTCTCTCTCTCTCTCTCTCTCTCTCTCTCTCTCTCTCTCTCTCTCTCTCTTTCTCTCTCTCTCTCTCTCTCTTGTCTTCTCGTGAGTCTCTTAAGTAGGCATCACGATACTGCAGTATGAAGCAATATGTTAGTAGGCAGTTGCATCGTGATGCCTCTTATTCAAATAGTTGATTTACATTTACCTTCATTTTACATGCTGGGGCCTGTCTGGACGAAGATAGTCCTGTATCGTATAAATGCAAACTTCATTAGTGATGTTTAATCGAGTACGCACGCGCTTTTTTCTCAGAACTTCGAGTGACCTAGACAGATGACTCAAATCCGCCTTTGATATCTCCACAATATATCTCTCTAAACCATGAAAAGACACGAATCCTGTTACGTTCCATTTTTATTTTGATGATATTTAACATCGACTGCTACGGGTTGAGACAATAAACGTCACATATGTGCGGTAACACACCGTTAGGGTGAAAAGGGGTTATACCATCTCCAATTAAGCTTCTTTTTCTTAAACAATTCCACATTCAGATTGATTCATCATCACTTCATGAATCAAAGGTGCATCTACATAAACTTAATAAAAACGTACCTATGAAACACAATTGAAAGAAGACAATGCTTATGAAAGAAGTTGTGAATAATTCTGAAAATAGGGTGATCCAGCCACACAAGATGATTTCCAAAAAACAAGAAGATTTCAGGAAACTTACAAAATTGAACTTTTAAAAACCGAATGTTAGACCACGAACGGAGTCAAATCTTATTATTGCATAAATTTAGCGTTAGCATAATGCTTTTTACAAAAGAAAGACAAAGAGAAAATTTATGTTTTAGCTAGGCTTAAGATCTGTCTACCTAAGCTTAATTGCATTACAATTGAAATACCTCTCACGGAAAATTATGCTTAACGCATATAAGGTTGTCTTCTCATTTAATTTATTGCAAGTTATACTCAAATGAACTTATCATTTTATTATATGCTGCTGACCGAAAACGAGGTCATAAAAGGATACTAAGCCGTTGGAATACCAAGGAATACAAAGGAATATAAGTAAAGGTCGTATAAACAAACGTCTCGTTTGAGCTTGGCATAATTAAGAGACATGATATGGGATTTCAAAGCAGGGATCGTCATTCACTTTTAATATACAAAATAAAACAACAACAAAAATTGCAATGCTCCGTTCTTTATCATTTATAATTATTTCTACAGTAATGAAATTCAGGCTTGCTTGATTCATTTGCCCGAGTTATGATCGAGTTTATATTTAAAAATGCATCCACATTTTGATGAAGATTGAACAAATTTGTCCCAATAGACGAAAAATGTTTAAAAAATAATTATAAAAGGCAACTTTAACGAATTTACAATGTTCATCCCCAATTTATCCGCAAATACTGAATGGACAGCTTTTGGAGTTTTTTTTAATAGTACCAGTGCAATCTACAAAGGCGTCTTTATGCTCTAGGTACTCTATGCACTGATAGGTATTGTTTTATCTTTCAGCCTGTTTATCGTTAATTTTGTTGTCTGTATCAATTCAGTTACTATAAGGTTGTTATAACTTTTTCCTTTATGTCCGAGTATCAAAGTGACAGCTCTGCGAAATAAAACGTCTTTGCTTTTAAAGAGATTGTATATCGATTAGCGTAATTTCTTTTGATCGGGATGCCAAAAAATATCATAACGTTTTGATTGATAATTAAAAAACAACACAGTAGATATTCAAACAATATTCAAACAAGTATCAGCAACATTTCGCTGTTGATTTTGTGTGCCTTATCCCGCTTTACATTATGAGGACAGAACACATATCAACTATATATAAGAACTGAATTTTTATAAGTTCCCTATCCTTAACCAAAAGAAGGTAAAAGTTCAACATCGGGGCAACTTATAATTAATAAACTTTTGGGTTTGTTAATCAACCTGTCCTGACTAAAAAACAAACTGAAAAGTCGCCAAGAAAGACGTCAAAGGAACAGATTTAGGCCCAAAACATAGTAAACTTAATTTCTATGTTTATCTAAATTGAGAAAGACAAAATTGAGATGATAAAGACAGATTTGCTCAGTTTCCGGCAGACCTATTTTCAAGATTTTTGTTATTTGGGACAAAAAAGAATCATTGAATTGCTCATTTTGGTAAGAAATTGGAGATGTTATAATCAAATAAAAATAGATAACAGCTCACCCGTGTTTTTTAAAATATCTCTTGTTTAACTACTGAGACACTCTGGAGCACATTGAAATTGTAAAATGTTATTATTGCGGAATTAATGAAATTGAGAAATATCAGATCTCTGTATAAGTTTGTTAGCACCCTCTATAACGATAGATGTTCTAAGCTTAAAATGTCTACGAAATGTAGACAACGGAATTGCTGGCAAGCTTTTTAATCAATAAGATTGCGCTTAAAAAACTTGGCAAATGGAATAGATAGTAAAATACTAAAAATGTGAAATAAAAGTCTAAGAATGTACAAATGTACGCAAAAAGCATAATTGTACGTCATAAAATGTCTGCAATCAACATATACCAGTTTCATTTCGATTGAGTCATGACAAAAGTAAAAAGGAAGAAATTTCGAATAAAATCTACTCCCAACGAAAGTCAAGTAAGTGCACACTGTAATGACCGCACACTTTCCGTCAATAAGATTAAAGAATCATTACTGTCTCATGGTATGGAGAGCCAATGTTAAACGATGACAATGAACTGATGTCACACTTTAATGGGATCTTGTTTAGGAAGTTGAAAAAAGTATTCAGTTGATATTGCATACATTCAGTACAATCTTATCTTTAACAAAGGACTCGATCGAGACATCTTCACCCAAGAATCTCTAAGAAAAATGCCATTCCATTAGAATGTGTCATCGTTTTTTTTAAAAATATGAAACTGCTATTGAAAATGATCAGTCATTTGGTGCATCCAATTCAAATCCATTATCAATATATGATAAAATGATTCATTTGCGGAATCTCCAATTTTGTTTTATAATAACACACACTACATCTTATACGAAATGTCCGATGATAGCATGGGATGTCTTCATGCGATATTATGTAAGAAATCCAATCAAACATTTAAAGAAAGCATATTTCGTTCACATTCTAAACAGCATGAAGCATAGCGTACTAGAAAAGCCCTTTCTTTATCGATCTTTTCAATATCGGGTGATGCAGAAAACAAGGTTAATTTGACAACTTTTTCTTCTGTGAATCAGATATTCAAAATTACATTAGCATGGATTTTCACTTTCTTCAGCTCAAAATAATGCAATAAGACACAACTTCACCGTTCCAGCTCTACACTGTGCCAAGTTCAAAGATGGTCAGTGAGATGGATTATATGTAAGAATTATAAAACTAAGCCGACCAACCACTTGTACACGCAATATTGGCCGGCCCTCCATTGCTAGTTCCGCTGTATCAACTGCTCCCGTGTCACGTTTCAGAGTGTCTACGAAAGTGGTTCTTGGTCGACCTCTTCCTCGATGACCATGCTTCGGGTCCCATAGCACCAGTCGTTGCGTGCAAAGTTCAGCGTGTCGATGGCAGTGTCCAGCAAGCTTGAGTCGTCTGTAGGCCACCTTGTTGCTGGCTCTTGGCAGGTCACCATAAAGCTGCTCATTGATCATGTGAGATGACCAGTGGATGTTCAGGGCCTTACGGAGCATTCTGGTGTAGGTGCCGTTAAGGGACTTCTCGGTGGCCTCTGTCAGGGCCCAACTTTCATAGCCGTAGAAGAGAATTGATTCAATGGTGTCGATGGAAAATCTTGTTTTCAGGTATCTAGACATGCCTGATTTCCTGATTTTGTCCATGAGGGCTTTCCATGATAGGGCTTTACGCATTGCAATATTTTTCTCTGTGCTTCCTACCCAGGAACTGAGCTACTTAAAGTCATCGGCCAAGTATATTCGGAGTACCATATATAGTGGAGAGGGATCTTGAGTGTTAAAAACCATTAGCCCGGTCTTTTAGCATTGATTTCAAGGCCGAGTTTATTGCACTCTTTCTCCACTCTTAACAGCAACTCATGGGCTTGATCAATCTCGTCGGATAACAGAGAAATTTCATCTGCAAAGTCCATATCAGTAAGTACTTCTTTTGATGTCTGCGGGATCTAATTTGAGTGATGGTCAAGCCTAGATCCCCCTCTCTCTCTGCCACTGCTTTCCTCAAGGCATAGTCTAGCACTATAATAACACAATTACAGGAAACATGAATTTTCTCTGTCTATTTCTTTATTGGGTTTGAATGTCAATGACATTCATTGCTGAAAGTCTTTTCATTTTTGTGACTTTAAACTTTATTTTTAGCATTTTTTTTAGGGCTTATCGTTTTCTTTTGTGTTACGGAAAAATCCCGACATTTTGCGAGCACATTTTTAAATCAAATTTGTCTTCCCAATCAATGTTTGAATTCTAACAATCCTACGTCAAGTAAGTTAAAGAACAATTGAATTACTTTGTCATACAAATTGTTCAAATTAAATGTGAAATGAAATAAATGCATTTTTATCTAATAATTTTTCAGCACCACTTTAAACAAATTAATACGTGTGTCATATTGATGTTATTTTTTATACTTCATAGATACTTTAGATAAACTCATTTTGTGTTTTGCTTATATTGGAAGACATCTTTGCAGCCAACTTGAAAATGAAAGGGTCCCACTAAAAGAAAATTGGTAAAATATTTGATAATTTATTTTTTGTTGCTTAACGTTATCTCTGTCAGATTTTATATGAATAACATTTTTTTTTAAAATGTAATTAGCCAGTTGTTTCTTATGCTCCTGGATTTTGTCTCGTGCAGTTTTGACAGCTATATAGGAAGTGTTCGCCAAGGAAAATCCCCCAATAAAAAGATAATAATTTTGCGGACAAATTTGAGTAATTGCTATCCTTAAAGGAAATCACAAACATTCGGATGGCGAATTTTTCCTTTAAGTTTGGTTCAGCCCTATAATGCTTAGGGAGGTGAAGAAACTGATATTTATATTTTGTTGGGTAAAATATTCATGGCGAGGATATAGCATTATTATTTTATCGGAAGTGGTGGATAGTGGATACGTTTGTTTCTCTGTATCATTTTTGAAATGCCTTATCATTGACGAATTTCTCATCACTGTCAAATATGTTAACTGGGGACTATATGAAACCATTGTTTGTGTTTATTTGATCGACTCGAAATAAATATCAATCTTCTCATATCCAAGTAAAACATTTAATAAGAAAATTGCTCGTTGACTTGGTCACGTCTCCCTGTCATAGAAAACTTCCAACAACCCGCTTTCGTTGTATGAAATAGTAGAATAATGTACCATGGTTTTTCCGATGTCATTATACTAATGTACAATATCGCACTAAAACCGAAACCGTATATTCTATGCAAGCGACGTTACCCGAAAAAGATCAAAAGGAACAATTTTATATCAAAATCTAATCAAATATTTAGGAAAAACATCCTCTGAGTGTGAAGTTCTTCCGAATTATCCCTTTTAAAAAGCCGAGTTTGCAAACAAATAATGATACAAAGAAATGAGGCTTATAAGGAGAACAAGTTCCTTGCACGATTTTGGATTAAAAAACAATGAAAACAATTTTTTGTTCGGCTAATGAGGGTATAGACAATTATTTAAGACTGAGAAAGTGAGCTCTTTCCTAATGTGACGATTGTACTTCAATTGTTATCACGTTACATGCTTCTCATGTTAAATAGTTGTATTTTTTTGGACAGGGGAATCATCATTGTAATTGTTAGCATACTATTTTATTCTATGAAAATAAAATGATATATTAACTTATATTTCAATCTAGCCATACTTTAAACGGAATAACAAAAAAGCGAACAAACAATAGTCAGAAATAAGGCATTTCGCTGGGAATATATTAAAAATCAATCATTATCTTAAGTTCATTATAGCTTATTAAAGTTTTGCGCTAACATTTCTAGTTTTCGTTTCAAAGATTACCCGCCCTCTGAAGATATTTCGGGTATGTCGTTCATCGTTACGCACTTTACCAGCCCACTTACTGTCCCCAAATAATTTCACCAACGCTATTTTCCTTAGCTGTATCAACCGTTTGATCCTGCTTCAACAAACAAGGAGGCTCTTTCAATTTCACACCACAACTATATAAAGGCATCAGTTGTATGCACCAAACAAACACTTCTCTTCAAAGAAATAATTCAAACTTAATCAATTTAACGGAAACCTTGTGTATTTAGGTCAAGTGGCTTTACAATTTGATGACCTTTAATTTCATTTGGACACCATTTCACTTACATCAGACATCTAACAGTTACTGATATAAAGTTTAAAATTTTAATTTCTGATTGTTACTATACGTTTAACGAGTGTTCAAAGGAATAAACACGCGGACTATTGAAATAATTGACGAGCTTGCGGTTTGATTATTTCAATAAGGTCAAGTGTTTATTACCCGTGTAAATGCGTTGAAACTATTTTTATAATCTTTTCTAAAAAATAAACGAATTGTCATCACGGAAAGATGAAACACATCCTGGTTTTCGATTTAAAATTACATGAAAGTAACGTATCGTTTCAGGAGAGACCCTGTTTACACACGAAGGAAGCCCCAACATGTCTTTTGCGGCGCCGACAAAAACAATTATTTCTTATTTGATCCGTGCGTCTAGCAGCTAGGGTCTGTGTTAGCTCAGTCGGTAAGGCGACGTATTGCTTATGAGAATAGATGGAGTTTCAGTAACAGTAACAAATTTCATAAGAAAACAGGGTTCTACTCCTGATTGCATACAACTCAGAAATGATGACGTTTGACAATGATTGAAGATAATTTCAGCAACAGTATAACTAACAAACGCGTTATGCGTCATGGCTCTGTTAGTTATGGAAATACAAATTCACGAATGTATACATTATGTTATAAAGAGAAATACATTTTAGTATAACAATATAAGTTTAAGCACGTAATTTACATGAATTTCCTTTACAGTATGTCACTTCAATCTTTCAAAGTAATTCCAATTCCTGTATTTGTATCAATTTGGCTCTACCCCATGAAATCAGACTTTTTAAATGCAGCTATATATACATTTACATATTCCAAATCCTCTGAACAAATAATATATTGGAAATCTGGGGTTCATGGATTCAAAGAAGTGTGGTCACTTTAACTCGTGAGATAAAAATGCCTCAAAAAATGGTATCTTACCCTTTACTGTCATATAATTAGATACTGAAGAAAGACTGAAACCAGCTGGAGAGGCAATAGTATTTACAGTCTTTTTCAGTCAGACGACCAGTCAATTACCATAACTGCAAAGTTCACTGTAAAACTTCGATGTGAGAATTACATAGTTCAATAACCGACACCATGCACTATCAAAGTGATTTTTATTTTTTTGGCAACCAATATTACTACAGTTAAAGTTTTTTTCCAATATCATATTAATTCTCATTGACTCATTAGTGTTCGTTAAATGGACATTTGGACAAATACTAATATCCCAATCAACTCACATAAAATTTTAAATAAACCAATTAAATAAAATGTCAACGTCAAAATAAGGAAGCGCGAATGAATGCGTGTATTAAATACAGTAATACCTCTTATGGAAATTAAGCAAATAGAAACATAACCCTTATGTTAAAGTTGAGTTAATCTTCAAGTCAACTCAAGCCTTTCATTTACTAATGACAAAACTCTGCAATAATCATCCATATAACCCCCGACTCTTTTGTCGGGAACAATTTAATTACATTATGACGTTATCTTTCTCAACAAAACCAGAAGAGTTTTTGTTACAGAATCTTAATTTATGCCTTGACAGGAAGTCTCGTAACTTAACTCTCATATATGTTGATAATAACAGGAGACGATAATGTAAAGAAGAAACTCGTGTCATAAGGTGAGAAATTACTTATTTTTATTCTCTCTCGAAATTTAGATTTGAGGCTCTATTCGTGCAGGCATAATCAACCGTTTTGTGGAGACGATAATGTATAAATGTACATTAATTACAAAAAAAAACGGTAAGCTCATTTGAAGTTGGTCATACTACCATACATGTGCTTAGTTTAATATATATAAATAATTCAAGAAATTCACAGGGCACATGAACATGTAAAGGGTACTCAAAGGTTTAATTAAACCTGTGCTTTACAAAATAAATAGATTATGTTTTACTCACATTTTCATTGTCAACTATAGTTTCATGGAAGAGGGCATGTGTCCTCAGGACAAATATATTGCATTTTTATACGAGTATACCTAGACGGTTATATATATTTTTTTTATATTTAACCTCATTGGCTAACTTATAATATTGTTTAAGATGTTTAAATTGATGATGTAAACATTTTTTGATTGACTTTCTTGAGAAAAAGCGTTTCTCAAACCAATAACGTTCTTCTACTATCATCATCAGGTCTTAAGCATAACTATTCACGGTCTAAAATCGAATCCAATTAAAGACAGCTGCGGGCAAATTGCGAATTGCTCCTATGAAGTATCAAAAGTGAATATAATGTCTGTATTGTGAAATCAATTCAAATTGTGGCAGAGATAAGAAAACCACACGTCCCACGGCTGTGTCTAAATCACGACGGATTCACAAAATCAATCATACTAGACAATGGTTGTGGATTACAGTATAAATATTTATATTGATGGGAAACTATATATCCCTTATATAAAATGTATAGCAGGATACCTGCAAAACCTAATTGCTACTCCTCGTTTGCATTAGACATCTAGACCTGCCTTAATATCGCAGACAGGATAAGTATTTGGAGAACCGAATTTGAGAGGTCGTATGAAAAATATTTTAGATTTGAAAAAACAAAACAAGAGAAACTGTTGTAACTAAAGAAATATAAATTTGAAAAATTAAATGTTAGTCGGTGGAAGTGAGGAAAGGAAAAGAAAAAAGAAAACTGTGCGTAAGATCTGTTTACCTTGGCTCAGCTGCATTAAGAATTGAAATGTATCTAACGAAAAATAATATCATTTGTTCATTTTAAGTTGTCTTCTTATTAAAATATTCTATTTCTGAGATGAAGTGATATACAATTGCCCTTGAGAGTTTCATTACAAAGTGAGCTTATTTGGGAATGAAACTCCAAATATTGCTGAAGTGGGACAAGTACATCGATCAGTATCCATTATATTGCATCAAAGTAAGCGTCAAGTGGCCTGATGAGCTTTTTCCATGCTTATTTTTTGCAGCAGTCCGGAAATAAGATAATAAAAGGATTTATAATAAACAGCTCTTTCGTTTATGCGTTTAAGTTACTGTCAATATCGGATAAAAAATATCGAATCTTTTTTTGCGTAGGATAAATAACAATAACAACTAGACATTCGGGTAAAGAAATTTCAAATAAGTCAAAAATGATAATTAATATAATTTTGTAAGTCGAAAATACTCATAAAATATTAAAACAAGTATCAGCCATTTTTCGTGCAATTTCAATTAGTTGTTAGAAAAATGTTTTTACTTTTCAGAACCTTATCTCCCCACCCAAGATCCAAACTCCCTTATGTGGTCACAAACAATAAACATCAAATTGCACATATTTTACCGTGAAATTAGAAATGTAATAATCAAATGAAAATATAAAAACTCACCAAGTTTTTCTAGTTGTTTGCAAACCGTCGCTAGTTTAACTCTTGAGACACTCTAAAGCATGTATGCCACCACTTTCTTTGTATTGTGAAATGTGAAAATCTTACAATAACGAAAATAATCGATGGATTTTCCCGGCGTTGTTCAAGTCCAATACAGTCGACAAATAACGTTTGACAGGAAAGAGTACCATACGTTTTCGATTGTTATATATCAGTTCATCAAGAGCATATTGACCGGAGTCTCTTCGATGTTGACAAATAACCAAACAAAACCAGTAATATTTAAAAACAAAATAAAGCGGTAAGTTGACAACAAATTGACATGTGTATTTCTGACTGGCAATTTTATTTGGTTTGCCATAGTTTACACCTTCATAAATCATTTTCGACCCGAAATTCTCTATTTAAAGGTGCTATTAGAAAAAAGGACGGTCGATCAATATACGAAATACAACACCAATTGGCATTATCTTTGCATACAAATTTGTAACCACCTTATCTAATGATATTTTTTCTCATCTTGATATTGACATTGATTATGGAATGGCATTCTGTTAACTTGCGTATATATTAAAATCGGAAGTGCAAGCTAGTCGATACAATAAACATTAAATAACAACAACAAAACAATTTAAAATTTGAGAATGTACCAGATTACCAAAGCAATCTTAATTGCACGTCCTAGTATAGCATCAATAAATAGCATGTCGACGTTTTGTGTCAAATGAGTCAATAAGAAAAGAAAATGGAACAAATCGACCCCAAACCGAAGTCAAGTTAGTGCAATCTTTGTGAAGGCCGATCGCTTTCCGTCAATTAGATTAAGGAGTCATTACTGTCTCGTGGTATAGAGAGTCAATGAGAAATAATGACAATGAACTGGTGTCCCTTTTAATGTGAACTTGTCGGAGGAAGATCTTTTAAATTTCTAAAAGTGATAACTAGAACAGTCTTGAAATTGAGTGATTTATTCACATAACGCACACTTCCTAATACGAATTCCCTTGGACAACATGGGATATCTTCAACCGGTCGGAATTAATAATTTCAATGAAAAGTTAAAAAAAAGGAAATTTCGTGTATGTTGTAAACAGCCGAAAGCATAGGGTGCTATAAAATAATTTCCTTTATTGATCAGCTGGATTCTTTTGACATCCGGTACATTTCCTGGTTTAAAATAATTATAACAAAAAAATATTTTAATTCAAATGCATGATTGACACATATAGGAAAAAAGACAAGTCGATATTTTTCGTTCTCAAAAAGATGCTGATTCAATATAGCCTGTCCTAGCAAACACTGTTTACACTGTCTTTAATTCATAACAATGCAACAAATCCCAAGTTCTCCGTAAGAAAGCTAAGTTAATTGAGTCGTTTTGCAAAACTTTTGATTTTTAAGGCAATTTGGTTTTGATAGACAATGTCAATTGACATAGTCTTTGAAATTAGGCGTGTATTAATCACTTTATTCCTGATTAACGTGAAATCTATTCAAATTGCTTTACTTTCAGGATGCATACCAAAGCAGCAATCTAATCACGAGCCTTCGGATCACAAGTCGATGTTTTATCGCTCAACTATTGCGCCCTAAGTTGCTGAAAGTTGTCCTAAGGACGAATCTATATTTAAAGAGACACCTAAGTCATTGCTAAATATGTTGGTTTTAGGCACTTGATGTCATTCGATGATTTACCTTAAATAACAGTTCTCGACATTACCTCCAGCTTTGGTTTTCATCACATTGAGGGACGTGGTTGAAAGTAAAGTTCATCATAGAATGTGAGTTATGATTTAGTGCATGCCTCACCTTTAAGCTCCATTGGAGAGAAGCTCAGTCATCTGGAAGATGATGGCGGGTTCTCGATATTCAATCTTAGAAAAGATGAAACCTTTTTACAGGTAGGTTGATCAGATTGATGGCGGGTTGTCGATATTCAAGCACAACATCTTCTAACAAGTGGAGGTTGATTACCGGAAGATAGCGGGTTAATGAAAAAAGAAAGGCCCAATTCTCATATCCCTTGTTAACTGACACCTGACATTAAATTTTGGAATGTTTCTTTGCATTTCGAGGACCTCCATAGGATTTTGTTTTTCCAAAATTCTCACGTTATGCCAATTTACAGTACCACACAAGTGGAATTTAGTGGCGTTTGCAGTGGGGATTACAGAAGTTGTCCACTAGACTTAACAGAACAACTGCACGAAAGATCTTTACTGTAGACAATACGGGAATTATATATCTTTATCTGTAGAAGCTTGCATACTGATAAGACAAATATTTTTTGCTTTTATTTGTTCAGCTAAATATTTTGAGCGCTCAAAGTTAAAAATGTGTAAAATATTGAAAATTAAAAGTATGTCACTTCACAAGTGTTTTTTTTAGGCAAAGATGGTTAAAATATGATTAATATCATCGTTTTTATATAAAATGCAGTATTCTTATCATCAAGTCGTGCAAGGTTGCTGACACAAATAAGAATTCTTTGTAGACAAAAACATTCTTTTTATCGTTCTTAAAAGCAAATATAAATATAGATAGTTTTCTTGTAATAAATGAAATCTTTTCGATCAGGGGGAAAGGGGGAGGGGGGGGGGAGAGATAAGGTCCTAAAAAGTGAACAAATTTCCGTAACACCTTATTGAAAATACACATTTCTATTACTTGTTTTAATATTACTAGTGTATTTTTCACTTACAAAATAATGTTAATTTTCATTTTTTGTCACATTTGGAATTTGTTCACCCGAATGTCTAGTTTTTACTGTCATTCATTTTCTTCGAAAGGTTCTATTATCATACTTTGTATGTATATCTATGATTCATTTTCTTCACTTTATCTTTCTTACTGATGATATGTGTTTCACTAATTTCAAATGATAAAGATCAAAGCAAGATTCCATCGATGCTTTGGATCCCATATTGACAGTGAATGCCAATCCTTGCTTAAAATCACAACGAAAAGTATTCTAAAAGCTTCCCTATATAATGCTATGCTCAAGCGAGGATCTGTTTATAATGTAGTCCTGGAAAATTCTTCCTCAATGCAACTACTCAGCATTCTATTCTGACCTCGTTTCCGGCCTGCTGAAAATAATAAACATGAGACATGCTCATCAGGGCACTTGACGCTTACATTGATGTCTTATTACAATATATTGGACACTAATCGATGTGCTTGCCCCACTTATGCAATTTCAGGAGTTTCAAATCAGCTCACATTTTAATGCAACTCTCAAGGCCATTTGCATATCACTTGATCTCAGAAATAGAACATTTTTAAAAAGAAAACTTAAAATGCACAAGACATTACTTCCGGCTATATACATTTCAGTTGTTAATGCAGCTGAGCCAAGGTAAAAAGATCTTAAGCCTTGCTAAAACTCAAGCTTTCTCTTTTTTCTTGACCTGTGAATGAAGGAAACATTAGCAGTGTTAATTAGCATCATATAACAAATCGCTTATACCACAGCAATTTGGATTATAACTGAAAGCGATGACAGAAAAAATGACATAAATTCGACATAAATAAAAATTAGAATTCGTCTATATAATTAAATTCAAGCGCCTTGTTGTCTTATCTTAAAGCTGAGAATACACGGATGTATCTTTCTAGAGGGGGTTTCAAATAATATTGTGCAGTACCTTTTGTCAGAACTTGTACTAAACTTTTTTATCGGATTTCGTTTCTATTTTATTACCATCGGTTAAGGGTGAAATAAAAATGTATAAATGAAATACTATTATGAATTATAATAATCTTTTCATCTTTCCTTTCATCAGTAAAGTTCTTAGATTCGTAAACATACATATCGTGTATTTACGTGGTGTTGAAAATAAATTTCTTGTTTATTGCGTATGTCCAATGTATTGGTTAACGGTGAATATGATATAGAAAGGCATCAATCATAACCAATGTTCCCTTATCTGTAATGTTTATACCAATTATTTATTACTATATCTAATTCGTCTTACAAATATATCTTCTGAAGTAGGAAGTATCTATAACATATGCCAACATTATTTTTCCCAATACCATTTTGTGCATTTAAGCGTCAGTCGAGGCAGCTACTTTCATGGTTAATAATGCAGTTTAGAACGACCTTTCGACTCACCATAATTCATGAGAAATTCATGAGATAAAGCAATTCATACGGATAATTTGGCTATGCTATAAGAGAAGAAATTGTGCTAGGGCCTTTTAATGTTTTGAAATAAAATGAAAACAGAATACATGTCGAATAACCAGATAGACATGAGAGACAACGCAGTATAGAAACAAGATATAACAAGAGAGACCCCGAGGGGTTCTCATTTTAATAAAAGCTAATGAACAAATTCCATCGCTTCGTTGCTTTCAGACTGATTCAATCTTTGAAAGTTTTTGTCAGAGATGTTTTGAAGAGCAGCAACAAAGTGTCAATTGTGCTATTATTGAGGATAAAGTTTGACACTGGAGAAAAGCAGAGGATTTCCAGAATTATGTTTATTTAAATCTGTTTGAAATAACGTATGCTTGAAATGAAATGTATACCTATGAATTATACATTAAGACTATATAATATTCTAACACTACATTTTATAATCTTTGCAGTAATTGAATTATTCATAGTTGTATTAAGTTATATTCATCAAATGATCTTTCAATCTGCCTGCCATACTGTCATTTTCCTTTGTGTGTGAGTGTGTGCGTCTGTTTGTGTGCTTTATGTGTGTGTCTGTATGTGTATGTATGTGTGTGTTTGCGTGTATGTGTGCGTGTACGTGTGCGTGTACGTGTGCGTGAACGTGTGCATGTGCGTGTCCGTGTGCGTGTGCGTGTACGTTTGCGTGTACGTGTGTGTGTGTGTGTACATGTGCGTACCAGTATGGGTATCATTTTGTGTGTTTCTGTGTGTTTGTGAATTTCTATGTGAGTATGTGTCTTATCTGTGTATGTGTGTATTTGTCTGTGGGTGTCGTTTTATGGACAATCACTGGAATAATTAGTTATAATTAAATGATATGTTTTATCAATTTGTAACAGGAACTGAAGAAAGGAAAGACTCAATCCCTCCATATAGCACACAAACCAGAACATAGTCCGGTAGTTCTTATCTAAGAACTTCTAGCAAGCTATGTTGTAGGCACTTCTGTTTAGCTCGCAACTTTTGAGGTACGAGATAATTTAATCTAGTATTGGTGCTAGCTAAATAGCACCAAAATAAAGAATAACTGACGGGCAAAAGAATAAATGAACCGCAAAATTAAATTATTAAAGAAAAGCTTCCGTAATATTCAAGCGTTTTGATACTCAAACATGTTCTTCGTAGTTATTTTTCATCATTTCAAACGATTTCTTCACAAGTGTTATAAACGTAAACGATGAGCAGGAAAATAGTTTTTGAAAGTATCCTGACTACACATTTTAAAAAAGGTATATATGATTTCCCATCAATATGAATATTTACACCTCAATCGACAACCGTTTTCTAGTACGATTGCTTTGTGAATCAGTCATAGTTCAAACACAGTCATAGGACGTATGGTTTTCTTGTCTCTTGCCACAATTTGCATTGATTTAACAGTAGAACATAATATTTTTTTCCTTATATTTTTACGTCAGATCTGATGGTGATTGTAAAAAGACGTAACGGTTTTGGAAAACTCTTTTTCACCAAAAAGTATTCTAAAAAACTTAAACAACTTGAACAATATCTAAAGAAAGCCAATGAGGTTCAATATAAATATATGTGAATAACCATCTAGCTACACTCGTATAAAGGTAATATATATGTGTATGAATGTGCTGTGTCATTCAATATGATTAAACTTATATTCATGCTTATATGACCAGTTGCAAATGAACTTATTTTGTGTTTGATATAATTAATGTATTTTAATAAATTAAAATCCCAGGTTTTTATCGACGAATATAAGATAAAAGCTACAAGTCCTCCTAGTCTAGACAAAATTAAAGTTTCTGTAACAAAAATGTTTGGGTTTTGGTTAGACTCAAAATGTCACAATAAATATCGTATCAATATTTTGTGAGAAAATTCAAACATTGAGCAGTTTTTAAGAAAAGAGTCAGGGGGTTATATGGATAATTATTGCAGACTTTATCCATAAGGGAACAGAAAGACTTGAATTGGCTTAAAATGGAAATTGTCATACAAATAACCATGAAACTTTATTTTAACGTCATCTTATAATAAATCAGTTGTTTCCATTATTTAAATGACAACATAAGATTTACGAAAACTTGACATTACGGTTATCTTTATATTTACTTCAGTCCTACAAGAGTTATCGTGTTATCTAGGACAAGTATTTATGTGCTCTCTCTTATTTGGATAATACACCAAGGCAGCAGAAACAACGCTTGATGAGAAATAGACAAAACCACCAAATCCTTCATATCAGACGAGGCTCTTCAGTTGGCCAAAGAGAAAAGTCAAGCACGTAAAAACAATAACAAAACGGAATACATAAGACTAAAACTAGAAGTAAGAAGACAAATAAGGACAGACAAAGCAGAATGGTTTGAAAGAGAATGTCCAAAGAAGCCAACACTGAAAGAACATCAAAGGAGATGTCCGATCAAATAAAGAAACTTAAATCAGACAACTGCCAATCTAAAAGCTTAAGCATCAACACTAAAGATGGTAAAACTCTGATAGTAACAAAAGAGGTTTTGGGAAGGTGGCATGAATATGGCCAAGTCCTTTTTTGTAACAGTTCAAACCAACAGTCGAGAGATATCCCTAATCCTGCCCCTGATTGTATTGAGCCCAAACCTCTACTCAATGAAGTTAAAGCAGTGGTTAAAAATCTGAAACAAGGCAAAGACGTTTGTGAGCTATATAAAAGTGACAGCAGTAAATATTGTGGTAATTATAGGACTTTTGCCTTGATAAGTCATGCGAGTAAAATCCTACTCATCATCATATTGAACAGAAAGAACTACCAGACAGCCAGGCAGGTTATAGATCCAATCGAGGAACCACAGACATGCTGTTTCTTTTACAAATCATAATAGAAAAGATAAGATAAGAAACTTAAATCAGATAAGGAACACGGAGCAAGAGACTTTCATCAGAAGCCGACGAGCCCTCACGGGTGAAACAGTGTACTTCTCACCAAGGTCAGTGTTATCCAAAATTGTATCTAGTAATATATAATAACAGTTGGAAACTAAAAAAACACATTTTAAATCTCTTTAGTCATGAAATATTTGTCTTATAGTTTCTTTTCTACGATTTAAACTGAAAATTGTTGCCGCAAATAGTGGTTTCCATTTTCTTATATCAGTTACTTCTGGCGGGTACCTCCAAATGAAAAGTAAATGTCACCAAATAATTTGGCCTGAATACACAAGGTTTCCGTTGAATGGACAAAGTTTGAATTGATTTTTCTATCTTTGAAGAGAAGTGTTTGTTTGGTGCATACAACCGTTGCCTTTCTATGGTTTTCAATGTGAATTGATAGAGCTTCCTTGTTTGTGGATCGAAGAGGTTGTTACATCTAAAGAACGTCGTCGGAATTATTGTAGGACAGTGAGTGGGATGCTAAAGTGCGTAACAATGTATGGCTTTTCCGAATTTTTTCAGAGGGGTGTGTTATCTTTGAAACAAAATCTAGCAATGTTAGCACACAACTTGAACGAGCTATGGAGGGCTTTAAATAAGGGTTGATTTTTATTTATTACAACGCAATGTTTTATTTATGACTAATGTTTGTTTGTTTTATGATTCCGTTATAAGTTTAGACATGGTTTAAACTTTTAGTTAATACAACATGCACACCATGATGTATATATGGTAATTCTTCCCGATAAGGACAAATGTTGTGTTGCCATGAGAACAAGTCGGCGCATCCCGAATAAGGTGAAACAGTGTACCTCTCACTCAGGTCAGTTTTGTACAAAGAATTGTATCTATACTCGTGGTACGCCGTTTGAGGCTCTTTAGGCCATGCAAGTACAACCCTTATGGGACTTTTAGAATATTTATTTGATATGTATACATAATAAAAAAATATATTTTACATAACATTTCTCTACCAGGAAATGAACTGACATTCATTCATAGTCAGCTTATCAATTATGTAAAGGCTCCCTAGTGTGCTATGCTTCCGGCTTTTTAGAATGTATACAAACTATGCTATCTTTGAATTTTTATTGATAAATTATTAATTTAACGCTGTCAAAGGAAATTTCGTATAAGGTTTAGTATGCGTCATTATGGAACAAAATTGGGTAACTCGCATGAATAACTTTTTGATCATAAACATATAATAGTTTTGAATTGAATGCACCTAACGACTGATCATTTTTAGAAAGAGTAATAATATTCAAATAAACAATTACATACTCTAATGGCATGCCATTCATCTCTTTAGAGATTCTTGTGCGCAATAGAAAATGAATCCTTTTTGAACAATGTTGAAAACATTAATTTTAAAGAGTAATAAATATGTTACTCCTAGACTTTAAGTGATAAAAAAAACCTAACTAGACAGTAATAACTCTTTGATATTATTGCGAAAAGTGCGCAGACATCGCAGAGAAAGCACGTACTCTACTTTGGATGGCAGTCGATTTTATTTAGAGTTTCTCCCTTGTAACTTTCTCATGACTTAATCTACATAAAACTATGGCATGTTAATTGTAGACATACTACGACGTACAATTAAGCTTGTTGAGTACATCGGTACATTCTCAGACATACTCTTTAGTATCCGTTTTCTACCTTTCGTAGGCAATGCGCATTTAAAGCTTATAATATCTATCAATCTAACCCTGAGGGTGTTAACAAACTTATACGGAGAAGCCGCACATTTGTTCTATGCTTCCTTCTATTCCACCAATCCTATCAATAGAAAACTTTGGGACAAAATTTATCCGTGACGGTGCAATCCTTGGAAAATGTCTCGTAATACTGCTATTCAGAATTAATTGCAACGCAAAATGTTTAAAATATCAGACAAATTGAACATTTGTCTTATTTTGTTTGTCAATCGACCACTTAATTGGTTAGACAATTCCATATTTGCTCAAATGATTCAATGATTAGTCAGATAAGCGATATGATAAAATGATATAGAATTATCGAGAAAGTTTAACATTCTTCGTTCTCTGTCAAACTCAAATTGTCAATTATATTGGACTAACAAGAGGAACGCTGGGTAAAACCCGCCGCTTGTTATCCTGTTTAATAAGTGCGTCATTTCAACATTTCAAAATACATGGGTGGGTTTATTTCTTTTTTTATTATAACATCTCAAATTTTTGGCAAATATTGTGCATTTCAAAGATTCGCCTTTGTCCCAAAATTACGAAATTCTTGAAAACAGGTCCGCCGGAAATTAAATAATTCTTTCTTTATTATCGCATCATCGGATTTAGATTTCATAATATTGGAGAAAGATAGATATTACCGTACAGTTTTGGAACATTTATTTATGTTAACTCTTTTTTCTCCAGCTCAACTCAGCAGATTGCGGCTTTTTTTAAATTGAATAAAACACGGGGCATGTTAAGGCGAGCATTCCGTTTTTGTGGTTCATTTGAGGATATCTTGTACATTTTTGACATAATTTGATATTTTCTTTTTGAGAGTTTTTTGTAAAAATCAGAAAAGTTGATTTTCTTATAAATTACCCAAATAGTTTACTACTTCCGGAGTAAGATATTATATCAATGATCCTGAAGACTGAAGAATCTAGATGGTAAAAAAACGTCGATTAGCAATACGATACATTGTGACCGACGTAGTTTTTGTATCAATTAAAGCCCTTTACAAAAGCTACTGACTATATATCGGGAATGTTTGTCTTTTTGAATAAATAATGATATTTTAAGACACAAGAACTGGCACATTTGTAGGATGTTTCAACTACTGAAACTAAACTCTTGAGAGGTTTGAACGTTAACAACGTAATTCGCGTTTCTTTTGTCGGCAAGTGTACGTTCATCCCTCAAACCCGATCGTTCTGACTTACTCATTAAACATTCACGAACTATTACTGATACTTTTTAAACATTGACTGTTTTGTGTTCACTTTATTAATCGAATTATTTGATAATCATTTTTAAGTTTTTAACTTTCTTTATCACTATGCTCTATTTTGTACTGTCATTCGTTTCTAGCAAATATGTTCTAATATTATAGTAATTATGCAAATCTTTTACTACATTTTTTCTTTTCTTCTATTAATGATTATTTCTGATTATTCTTGTTCAATATCATCTATGGTTAAGATGGCATTCTCATGATAACAAATAACGCTTATATCGATAGACAATCTCTATGAAAGCAAACAAGTTGTTTGATTTTTACAGACTTTCACTTCGATAGTCGGAAATAAATAATAATATTACTAATAAAATACCGTATTAATACATGCCAAAATTAACCAGAACTTTCCGAGTATCTTGAACGCAAAGACGTTATTGTAGGGTGCAATGGTTAATATTTAAAAACTCCAAAAGTTGTACATTCAGTAATCACTGATGAGATACAGAACAAACATTGTCATCGTAGTGTTGTGATTTATTCAATCTTAATAGTTAATGACGATCACTGCTTGAAAAGCCCAATAAACCTAACACATATTATAAAACTTTCCTTTATAATACCAAGACAAGACAGTTGTTTATAGGACCTACACAAATATTTCCCTGTATTTCAACGGTTGAGCAGCCTTTTATGACTTAATTTCCGGTCAGTAGCCAATAATAATCACGCGAAATGCTCATCAGGGCTCTTGACGCTTACAGTGATCTTATAACGATACATGGACGTTGCTTGCTTCACTTTGGTTATTTTGAGAGCGTCGTTCTCGAAGTAGCACAATTTTCAACGGAACTCAAGGAACATTTTAGTATAACTTGCTCTCAGAAATGAAAAATTGTAAGGTTATATGCGTAAGACGTAATTTCTCGCAAAACGTATTTTAATGTTAATGCTGTTGAGCCAAGGTAGACAGATATAACACATGGCTAAAAAGGAGATAAACTTAGTCTGTATTTGTCTTTCCATCACTTTAAAAGTTCAGTTTTCAGTTTTATAAAATTATCTTGTTTATGTGCAAATTCATCTTAAATGTCTCAATCACCTTTTCCTAAAAATTGTGTTCATTAGATTGTGTTATATATGTCCGTTTTGTTGAGTTGATGTAAATGAACCTGTGATTCATGATATGGTGACAAATCCTCTGAATACGGAATTGTTTAAGGAAGAGAAGCTTCATCAGAAATGGTATAACCCCTGATTACCGATGGAATGTTACCACGCCCTATTGTCTCAAACCGTAGCATTTTGGATGTTTAATATTATCAAAATGAAATGGTACATGAGAGGGTTAAGGTCGGGAAAGTAAGGTTTGATTCTTTTCATGAATTGGATAAATACACTACAAACATATCAAAGGCTTACCGAAGTAATCTGTCTAGGTCACTCAAAAGACCTACCTTCAATATTAAGAAATGTCAAATAAGAGGGAAACACTCGGCACGGAAAAGTGAGGTAAATAAGCTATATATATATATATATATATATACCCGGCGTCAAGAATCCTTGTGCATGGTTTTTGGAAGCCATCACTAGTTGCCTCAAACATTTTCAGTGTTTTTGTTTCATATTTTGTTCATATTTAACATATAATAAACATCAGAGTAATGAAGGTGACTACTGGTGGTGGGAATAAAATAAAAAGTAACAAAGAAGTCTTTAAACCATCATTTAATAAGACAATACAAAACAATATCGACAGTTTCGGGTGAAAACCCTTCCTCAGGACAAACAACAAAGATCAAAATATGTTTCCATGGCTCCTATGTTGAATAAAGGAACTGCGACTATTTGTTGGTTTTCCTAGATCGCCACATCCGTATTCATGGCAGCCCAAGTGACAAGATTGATTAGACATCTTAAGTATTAAGCTATTATTGTTTTTCTTGATGGGGGGATTGAGGTAGGTGGAGGGGATATTCTTCTTCTATTCTAAGTTGTATGCATTCTTAGACTAAGATTGGAATAAACAAGATTCGGATTGGTTTTTCAAGAGGGGAGGCCAAAATGGCCCTAACCGATGATCTTATAGAGACAAAATAGGGAAGGCACTAAGGCTTATGAGGTCTTGAAATAAGGAGCAAGGGCACAAAGTCAAATGACTTTAAATTGAGCAATGCATAAGGTCAGAGGCCTGTGGTTGTACAGTTCTAATTTGAGGACAATTATTCGATATTTTCCAAAAGAGCAGTATCACAAGCAATGTTACTTTCCTTTTAATTGACTGTTTGAGTAATTTAGTATGATATTTACAGACATCTAGAAATCAGATAACCAGACTCTTTATCAGAATCTAGCAGTGATTAGATTCCAGGTAAGTCGAATTGTTTTTTGCATAAAGACATTCTATATTTTTATAACTAACCTAAATGCCGGATACTTGAATCCTAGATCCAATAACAAATTTGGAAATGTCAATCTCGCAGAAAATATCAGCGAAATATTTTTCGTGTAAATGACTTTTAAATGCTAAAAATGGCCAAGTCAAACACTTCTTTATAGTATAATATTATCACTAATCACAACTACAATATGTTCATTTTGTTCCTGGTATGACTAACACCTGCTAGTCTATACTAACGTCTTTTACATTAAATAATGCATTTTCTCTTTCTTAACATGTAAGCGTCAGATAGTTTTTTAAACCGAAAACTATTACAACTTAAAATCCCCAAAGTCATTGATCTTACTGCATGAAACGTATCTTTTGAATTTTCTCGACTAAAGGCTAGTAAAGGGGTGTCACAATAAAGGTGTGCATGGTAATAACAAATATAAATGTTAACATTATAATGAAAGAATTATGGCATGATATTATGCAAAATTAATGTATTTAATTAATTTATCTTTTGGAGCACTATTTGAGACGACTACAAGGTAAGCCTTGACAGTAGCTCTATTGTAAAAAATATATAACAATTATAAAAAATATTGGATTTTATTGACAAATTTAGTCCAGGCTTTACTTGGCTTAATTGTACTGAATTTTTCTTCTTCTGAAAATCTTGAAAAAAAGTTACACATGAAATAGTGTATACTACTAAGGTTTAAGATAGAAATATTCGGGAGAACGCGAAAAATAGTTCTACGCAAAAACTTTCTAGGGCAAACCCCGAAAAATTCAACCATGCGAACAATTCTACTTTTACGTAT
>JAUUEB010182098.1:0-14031 GCA_032362205.1 Clione limacina
AAAAAAGTCAGTGTGTTCTTTTTTCCAGCCAAATTCATGTTTCTTTCTTTTTGTATCCTTTCCGGGTAAGATTGGGTGCTAAGCCACAAAACATTTTGTAGACTGCTATTAGCGATGTAAGGGCAACAATTGATCTGAGATTGTGTAAATCCGGGCAACGCCGGGTAAACCCACTAGTTCTCTTATAAACCAAAGTCTATTATAGGTGCTTTTATATCAATAACACGGATTCAACTATTGAAGTTTTTCATTTATTAACCAGATCGTGATTCATCAGGTTAGCTGAAAGTTGTGAAATTTGACACATTATTCTGTTTATATGATTATCTTAAATGCCTGTTTTTTCGAAGTTAAAATAATATATTATTTTCAACACATAACTTGTCATAGAAACTATTCAAAGGCATTCTTATTTATCTTTGTACCGTAAGATTAACTACTTGTTTATAAAAAAAATTAAGTTCAAATTCAGAGGCGCAATTAAAAAGACACTTTCCTGTTTAATTAAAGTTACAATTACACTGAAATAAACATCAAATGTTACAAAAAAATGCAAACACAAAACATAACTATGATTGAAGGCAGACGCGTAGCCAGGATTTTGAAATGGGGGAGGACAACCTCAGATATTATCAAAGCAACGTTTGAGATTGTTTTAAAATTATGCTATTGTAGAGCTATAAGAGTATATATCAAAGAAATGGCCGCGAAGCGTGCGAAATTTTTGAGATTACTTAAAAATAGTGCAAATTAAGAGCATTTTGTATCTCAAATGGGGGGGACTTTCCCCCATGTCCCCCTGGCTAAGCGCCTGATTGAAGGATATGCTTTGGTCATTTAATGTTCTTTCTTATGTTTTCGTTAAAAAATGTAGTGTTAGATAAACATCTTTCTCATGAAAGTATTGTGAGGTGAAAATTGGAATGTACTAGAATTTCGGGTCGCAACGCTCACTCTTCTTGAAATGTTATCAACACTTTTACATGTATTCAAAAACTACCAAAAAAGAATGCAAAATTTAGTCAAAAAAAAGTTGCTTCAGTTCATACTTCAGATGTTCTACTAAAATAATGAAACAAAATACAAATTAATTAAGTTTAATATCGTGGGCACAAAAACGTGAAGGCGTGACTACCACCAGAAATAATCTAACTGATGTCTAAAACAGTCTAATTAATGATTCTGTGCTAAAATAGTCTATACATAATTTCTGTCTTTCCAATTAATTTCAATATTGTGAGCAAAAAACACCAAGACGTGACTGCCACTAACAATAATATAACTGATGTCTAGAACTATAATATTAAATGGTATCATAAAATAGTCGTTTCAAGGAATATGCAAATATATAAGATACGAAAAGATATAACTTTATTTCCAGTTCTAGCACATTGTTTGGTTTTCCACTCTTATTTACGTTAAATAGCAATATAACTATAATAACATAATACCTAATTGAAGCACATTTCGTTTTTGACACCTCAAACATTCAGAATAATCATTCATTTATACTACTGTTCATTGACAAATAAACGTTAGAAAAAAACGGAAGAGAAGCAACCAGAACCCCCACCCCCTGGGCAGGGCTGCTTGCTAGAGCTATGTCATAGGGAAGTCCTTCGGAGAAAAATGGGGCACTTGGTATTTTAATAATGGGATTGGGAGTGCGTGCGGGCCCTGTGAAGCAGTCGCATGAGTTTTCTATAGCAATACAATACCTAATAAAAAAAATCCATGCTATATCCTCAACCCAGGGGTTTGCCTCAGCAAAATATAAATACAGATAAGGCCCTTCATAGCTGACAACAATCTATTTGGGATGGTAAAAACGAAACGACGTATCTCTCTTTTCTACACAAGAATTGAATAAATCATAGATGTCTTCTTTTATTTTATTTTTTTTAATTTAGAAATGACTAGACAAAAATAACTACTCGTAGAGAGTACAACCACGACAACCAGACAAAAGTAACAAAGAAACTATAGTAAATAACTCAAGGGCAATAACAAAAATGCTTGAGAAAGTTGTTTTAAGAAGGTCCCTTGAAAAGCCTGTGTGCAATATTTCAGGATCCTACTCACAACGAGGCGCCCACTGCGTAAAAAATCTGTCAAAAAGTTGTTTTTCAAAAAATAACTAAGACATATTGTAAAATGCTCAATGGGGACAAACTCTGTCAAAAATTGAGAAAACAGAATTTAGATAATCCCATTAGAGCCTATGTGTAAGATTTCAGATTGTTAACTCTGAAGATGTGACTAAAGCGTGTTTGTCAAAGTATGTTAAGAACATATTGGACAAAACTCAATAAGGGTCATAACTATAAATTTATATAGCAAACATTTTATACCCGTTGTTCACCGTCCTTCTAACAATGAAAGAGATCAGAACAAAATTACTCAAGTTATCTTGCAAATAGACAAACAGACACAAAGACAAACAAAAAGACTAGACAAATTAAATGTGTACTCGTAGAGAGTACAACCACGACCATCAGGGTCCTATTTCTAACAATACGTTGACTGAGCGAAGGACATATATGAAAATAATAATATGGGACTCACCCTGACAACAATATTTTTAATGAGATAACAGCTTTAAGGGAACACTAAAAAAAAGCCTCCGTGTAAGATTTCAGATTCCTACCTTCGATGATGTGACCACAGCGTGTTTGAAAAAATGAACAAAGACATGTAGCAAAAAAACTCAAATGAACCATAACTCTGACAATCCTACTCCCATTGATGCTTTTACTGCGTAAAAGACATGACAATCATCATCATCATCAATGCCTTCCACCCCTTCCAGGGTATTGGCCACAAACAAACACTTTCTTGGGCCATCTTTTTAATTCCAGTCCAAGAGCATCCACTCAATTCCCTGAGCCTTTACGTGCATCTTGTCTATGTTTCTCATGGCCTACCCCTTTTCCTAGGTGTGTCCAATCTAACGCCATCTTAGTTCACCTAGCCCCTGTACAGTCTATTCTTTTTGTGTCCTGTCCCATTACTCTTCATTTTTGACTTTGTCCGTCCATCAAATCCTAAGGATTTTTCTTAAACAATCATTGATGAAAGTGTGTTGTCTTTTGGTGCAATCGGTTGTTGTAGTCCATGTTTCGCTACCATATAGTAGGACAGACTTCACATTTGATTTAAAAAGCCTGAGCTTTGTGCAGATTAAGATCTTTATGTTCTTCCATATCTTGTTTAGGAGAAAAAAGTCCTTGCTTTCCCTAACCATGACTTGATATCTGCCTCTGTTTCTCCATTGCTATCTACCAGGCTTCTTAGATAGACAAAATAGTCTGTTTCCTCCAGAGTAGTTCCATCAAAAGTTATTTTCTCATTATCGGTTTGTCTCATTTTCATTACTTTTGACTTTCCTTGATGAATTCGAAGACCTATCGACTTTGAGATCCGGTCCAGTTCCTTGGTCTATGCTTACATCTTGTTTTGGTGTGAGACAAAAGTGCGAAATCATTTGCAAAGGGGGCTCATTGAATGCCGGGTTTAAATCAATGGCTAATATGAAAAGGAATGGTGACAAAAGACTTCCTTGCTTGACGCCTGTCTCAACTGCAAAATTGTCGGTCAGTTGACCTTCATGAAGTATTCTGCGGGTATATCCTTCGTACAAAGTCCTCACCATAATTTCTACTTTCTGTGGTATTCCATAGTGTCTAATGATCTTCCGAAGAATTGTTCGATCAACGAAGGCCTTTTCATAGGCAATAAAATTAATTATAAGTGGTGAGTTCTATTCCATGGACTTCCAACAATTATCCTCAGGGCTGCAATCTGGTCCGTGATGGAGCAATTTTTCTTGGAAAGGCTTCTTTACCACGAGTAGCGTGGACCTTAAACAGTCACCAGGCCACCGAGTTGAAAAGTGGAATAAATAGGATCAGTTTCCATTCAGAGCAAAAAGTAAGAACTCCCCACCGAAACATGCTTCCCCAGAAAGGACTGGGTGGCATGAAATAAAGTAGAGTACAACCTATACTATAAGATGGGACTTATGGCTGGCAGTAAGTGCTCATACGGTTACCATGAGCAAACAATTGAGCACATCCTCAGAGAGTGTGAGAAGGGACTCACTTCTTCGAGAATGTAATCAGGAAGCCAGACTTTGGATTCAGAAATAGCGCGACAAGGATGATGATTTGCAAACGAAATAAGTCAGCTGGATTTCTTCAGCCGTATCCAGTTGCGAAACAGAAAATTCTAAATAGGGCAAAACGTATATATGGTATGCATTTACAACTTAATAAATACGTTTATTTCGTGTCATCTCTCAAAATCTTTATGATCATTTGAGTTTTTTTTCTAATCTAGTTAATACTTCAAAGTCAGAGGGAGGACATCAAGTTAGTATAAAAACAATACAGCCAATAAAACAGACAATATTCAATAAAATCCTCAAAATGCAACATAGTGCGGCGTTGTGACCCTGGGTATCGCCTCCGTTTTTAATGCGAGAAAGCCTTGGTTCGAATATAGCTAGTTATCTCAACTTCTTTTGTCTTTTGGACCCTAATGGGGAGCTGCCTTTTAACTAGCTTTCGTGTGTTGATTAAATCAAGTCCGCTGACTCATGTTATTGTAGAGTGAATTCAACAAAGATAAACAAAAACACATTCATTCTGATATCTTTCATTTCTTTATGTTTAAATGTTGCAATAAATAGATAGTCATTATAATATTGACTTTTTATCATTTTGTGTTACTCTGATCACCTAACATTATCAGTATGTTATTACAATAATGTATAATAATGTCTTCAGAATAATTGATTCTTGGATTTTCCATAGTATAATATCTTTCTCACGGAATAATTATAAAAATCGACTTCTTCGTGCGTGTAGGGATCACTAGGACACTGAACTGGTTAATGCCATGGGGTTTGTCTGGAGTATATAAGAATATCTTTTCCCCTTTAGAGCATTAGTCTGGAAGAGTTTATTTCAAACTAGTCCTATGATTTGACTGTTGGCGTGTATTGTGTTTCTGGAGTTTATTCAAGAATAAGACTTGAAGGTAGGCTTATCAACTTTTTTTATTGAGATGCTTTGCAATCAGCCTTTTCTGTTAAACGTGTTCCAAAATTCCGATTCAGTTTTTATCTGTATCAAAAACATAATCATAAAAATATTAGTAAATTAAGTATGATTAGTACTTAATTTATGTCTATGAAATTAAAGGACAAGTTTAAAAAAATATCTAAATTAATTAAAGGAAGCCAATTAAAATAATGCCCATCACGGTCAAAAACTCATTTGCCATGAGTTGTTATATTTTACTGAAAAACATTTTCTTAAAATGTTTGTTACATAATTGACATATGTGGTTCGTCCTTCAATCACCGTAGCGTTTGATTCGCCCACAATGATATCTGACATTGTTGCATCGAGTAAAACGAAGAACGCTATAATTATGACACGATGAGAAAAATCAGAAGTCTGTTGATTCATCAATTTGTAATGATTTAAACAAGAGGAAAAAACATAAATCAATCAATTCATCTTACGTATGTTTCTCTAGAAATGTTACCATGAAAACATTCACGTCAAGGATTTCATCTCTCACTTTTTATGTAACTCTGTTGACTGTTATCTGAAAAATATCCCTATACGCACGCATTGATTATTTGTCTTTCGCAACCTTTATATCATAACGATAAGCTATGCAGCCCTGGCAACCAGTGTTTTTCTACGCCATGGGCTTTCTTCTAAGTATATAAAAGATACCTTGTTCACCCGTAGATTATTAGTCTGGAAGATTGATTTCAAATCGGTCACACGCCGTGAGTGTTAATTTGTATTGTCTTTCTCGTTGTTATTCAATCGTGATATATTTAGGTAAGCTTAATTATTTATTTTGATATCATTTTTTGGTATTTGATATTTGTTTTCTATGTTCTCGAGTGTTGTATTTCAGATTCACTTGAGGCGCTTTGCAATCCGTTTTAATTTGTTAGTTTTGACTTGTATAAAATACATACCTTGTAGAATATGGTGAAAGTTGTTGCATCATATACAGATATTTCTAGAAAAGATTCCGTAATTGGTTTGGTACAGTATTATTCATTAGTAATTATGGCTTTCTATAAAATGTAACGACAAAGATCAAAATTACACCTCAATCTAATGTTTGTTTGTTCCTGTGACCTATGACCTTTGCCTGCAACGGGTTAACATAGCAAGATTCATTCGTTCTCTTAAGAAGTCTGACTTGACTTATATATATATGACGTACATAGCCTGTAACTAGATGTGTGTTGGCCTCTAAATATGCACTTGTGTATGTATATGTATTTGAGATGTTGTTGTTGCATCCATCTCAAATTTTATTTGAGTTTTATAACGTTCTAGAAATAACGGGGACACAAAACATTTTGTCCCCGTTATTTCGTCCCAGGTGTTTAAATGATCAATCTTTCTTGCTATTTTTATTGCACCTTGTAGTCTATCCTATTTTATAAGCAAACATGTTTAAAATAATGCTCATAAAGGGTATAAACACATTTGCCATTAACTTTTTTTCCCAAAAAAATAACTCTTAAATCGTTTTCCGCTTAAAAACTCCTTATTATCTGTAGTTTGTTCTTCATTCTTCTTTACCATGTCTCTATTGCCGTGGACGTCGTTTGGGAGCTCTTTGTTTCATCACAATCCATAATTTGCACCAAAGACCTTAAATTATAACAATACACATAATATGTATACGTAACATTAATAATATTACCAGCGTAATTTGTTGTTGATAAAGGCAATCCATGATGTTAAAATCTTAATACGTTAAGGCAAACATTGGTTTAATAAGATTTAATCGCTGACAATGCCAGGTAAACAAGCTTATTTCTTATAAACTGATATCTTGTTGTCCTTGCAACAACAACTTCTCATGTTACTGTTATATTATCCCGTTTACGTTGTTTACAGGAAATACCCACGGGGTTAAATATACGAAACTATCATGTTGCTTCATAGACAATGCTTATCCGTCTGTTAAAAGCAATTTCTTACACGAATTTGCCCTTGGTCCTTGACAAATTTGAGCCAATACTGTGAGAGTTCACACTGACCTATATCTAATAAGTTATTTTATATTTATAGTGCTTTACTGAGTTTTGAGATGAAATGAATGTTTGAAAAATAAACTATAGTTGGCAAGCACAAAAGGAACCTTTCTTGCTGTTGTCATAATATAGGACGTATAATATACTTAATTGCATTATAGTATGGCATCCTTCTATATCTTTTATCAGGTGGTGCAACTGATGGATCGAGAAGAGCAAAAGCAGCACCTGTTTACCGCCAGGTATAAGTGCATTAAACGGGAACTTGAGTCCCGTGGAAATGCCCCCTCTAACCACAACACCCTCTACCGTGATGTTGACGCTGAAAGATTTCCACCAAAAAATGATACCAAGACATTCCTGGGTCAAGGCGCTGATCCTACGCTTCAAATCTCAGGTTGGTGTCAGTGTTGTGGAGAAAATATTTACCGATGACAGAGGCATAAGCATAACACATTTCCGTTTTGCTTGCAATTGATATACTTTGATATAATTTAGCAACATTTTATGAAAAATGGTTTGTTAAGGTCCTTTAGAGTGTGGTAAAAACACATCCATTCTACCAAAACATCGTAAAATGATCATGCCAGTGCAAATCCCGAAAGGTGCTTTAATTTCCTATATATGGCGAGGATTTAACTATTAAGGTGTTCACTAGGTTACCCTAAGAGTCCTGGTACATCTGGATATTGTGTAAGAATAGTCCTTGACTCTTCGGGAAACTTTGTTTTATTAACAAAAAATACGTTGTTCTTTTTGGGTCAATTAGTTGTTGTTCATGACATTCCCCTTCTATTGCTTATGGCGTCGCCCCGGTTTTTTCCTGACATGTTAACCTTATACAGAGAAGTCAGACATGTGATCACTGATACATTCAAATACCATGTCAAAGGTCAGGCTATTGCTTCTCGTATCCATTATCTAAGGCACACACTGAGCATAGAATTTGAAATCACTCTTCGGCCAAGCCTTGATAACATGGTAGTATTTAAGAAAAATGCACCTATACTGTACATACTTATTATATCACATACTGTCCATTAACGCAAACTAGGGACGCTGTTTGGGCTCCGACAACGCCAACCTCTCAACATCGTCCAATCTTAATGATCTTCTGCCGCCCTCGTTTTGCTTTAATCAGCCGACGTCTAGTTCACGACCAATGTGTTTTTACATTCATTCACATTTATTTCAATTCAAAACCACCCGTTCATGACGATCATACTCAGACCGATAATTATATTTGATGCCAGCTGTCTGCAAAGAGGCCGTAATACTCCACTTTAACGCGGCTAGCTTGACAGCATTGATAATAAAAACGTGTTTTCGATTTGTTCCACCACCTGCAATGTTCAGATTTGGAAAGAACAATAATTATAACTTCTTTAAAAAGTCTTTAAATTGCTCGGCGCGACAATTTTGATTAATTTTGATGTGCTGATTTCAAAAATGTTATTGACTTTGTGATTAAACTTATATTGAGATAAATTTTTGTCGGTGACACACGTTTTTCTCTTCAGAAACCGCTGTAAGAAGTTGATATTGAGTTTTAATTTTAATAAATTTTGCTATCATCATAGTCAACTTGGTTTTATGATTTCTAGTCTTTAAAGTAAAGATTTAGTTATTCTTCTTCTTTTTTAAAATCAAATATAAACTTTCAAAAAATGTGTGCTGCTAAATGTGGTTATCTCCATTAGTCGACACTTGTAATTGTAACCACTTGTAACTTATATTATCCTCAATGCTTTTAGAATATCTAAACTCAATAAATCTTTATGAATAAAACATATGAATCCTGGCGGAATCCTTATGAATAAAATACACTCTATTGCCATGCTACCTTATTTTGAAATAGAAATAAGGATTTTTCGTTTTCAAAAAACGTTATCAAAAGTCTGGCAATACCCTGCTTCCAGATTAAGTAGGATTATTCACTTTACGTCACGTTTCAACCACCTAACCAAACGCATCGGAAATACAAAACGACAATTGTTAAGGAGGCCCATAGACAGATAGATCATGTCATTGTCATCAGCAAATAGATTATATCAATCGTCTGACGTCGCACAGGATATTATTGACTGAGAGAAATATTCTTATCATCTGTTGTGAATTCGATTTTTACAAGATGTTTTAAACATTCATTTAATTTTATTTCCTTTGAAATGGAAAATGTTCCATAGTAGCATTGGGGTTCCCGGAAGTGAACAGAAAGATGTGTCAACATGAATTTTGTTTTCACTGATATTGATTTTCATGTCGTACCCTTTTGTCAGACACAATTAACCCTGGAAACCTGGAAATGGAGATTCAAGTCTAATAAACTAATAGTGAGCTAAGAAATATGAAAATAAAAATGAAAAACTTTTTTCTTGGTAGAACTCTTACCACATTATGATATCATATTTGTGTTTCTGTTTTCTCTACTGTATATTTACTAAGTTTATTTTCTTTAACTCTAACCTTTCTCTTGCTCCTTGCTTCATTTGTGGACAACGTTGATATACTTGACATCTTTGAATTTACAAAGGTTTGAAGAATATTCTTGATTTTAATTTTCTTTCATATTTTTTTCAGACTTGAGTACAAACGATGAACGCATGTGTGACATAGCATGGGACAATGTTCTTTGTTGGGATAAGGCGCCATCAGGATCACTACAGAGACAACCATGTCCTGATTATCTCAATGGATTTGACCCTACAAGTGAGTACATTGAGCTTTTAATTGGTGCTCTTTAAATTGTATATATGCATTCCATTCATTAATCCAGTAAAATTGGAAGACGTTATTGTTGCGTCTAACCACAGCTAATTAAAGAACCCCTCTCATTTCTAACTTCCCTATCCTGGTTGCTACACTTCAAACTTTATTTTACTTAAGCCAATTTAATGAGTTCTTGAAATGTCTTTGTCTCTTTGTGGATATTTTGCTTCCGAAAGGCAAAAGACAGGATGGCATATCGTGATATAAAGTAGTTATTTCTAAAAGTTGTGCATGATTTTTAAATTTAGCTTGTATTCATTTATCTTTTTTATGTATTTTTAAGAAGTCGGTATGCTTAGGCTATAGTGTACGAACGAGAGTCTGAAAGGTCTTATAAAGTTGTTTACGTTTTTACTCCTTTTTTCGATAGCTAAGATTGACAATACGTCTGTATCAAAACGGAATTGAGTTAAATACGAGGTGTGTTGACCAGTATTTGAGTGAATTATGTCAACTGCATGTTTTGATCGTTGATTTGTTTTTGTTTTAAACATGATTCACTCCCCGTCAGTATTGTTTTGACCATGTCCCTATGCGGTGTCTTTTATATTTACTTTTTTTTAAAACAAGAAACCTAAGTCTCACTGTAAAAATGGGAAAGGGGGGGGGGGTCAAATGACCCCTCAAGACTTTTTTTTTATTTATTATAATCAACCATTAATCAGTCAGGTATTTGGATCAACCAAACACAATACGTAGGGAGCGAATGTTAGAATTCTTGGTCGGCTGGCGAGAGACTTAAGAAGAATCATAATAAAGAACTTAACTTTTTTCCCTTACCCAAACTCGCACAAACAAGCTTGTTCATTTATTTAAGGCGTTAGTCATAACTCAGCTGTATAACGCTTTATTTGAGGGGGTGTATGGCGTAATGGATAGGACAACTACTAGTCATTAAGGTGGCTCGAGTTTGAATCCGATCAACGACCTTTTGCCTCATTCTATTATTGATTGTTTGAGATTTACTAGATGGTACTAGTATTTTGGTGTTAGCTTGTCATTTGTAGAATGCTTGATTTTGTTTAGGGATGTTTTTTTGGTGAGAGATTTGTTTGATAGCTTGTGATTTGATTTGACATGAAAGTTTTGTTTTCGCAGTTTTATTCTTCACGGGGCGTGAAAGCATTCATCGGTTTATTTTAAGCGAGTTCAGTCTAAACATTTAAACCGCTGTCCGTACAATTGGATTTGTTGACAGTTTGAACTAAGGGGGCCAGAGTACCACTGACCTCTATATTCGATTGTTTTGATTATTAACCGTTTAACAAAATGTGCTTTTTTTACTTTTGGGCAAGAAAATTATTTTCTTTTTCGGGTAAGGTACCCTTTGAAATGTAATAACATTTATAAAAAAAGATAGGATACAAAAAAAGAGTGATGAGAAACATATAAGTTCAAAATGGCAAGTGAAAATTCATATAAATAAAAAAGTTATTAAACTTTCTTTTTTTCTAGTGGAACGAACTATAATGCTATCTCTGTTCTGCATTGTTAAATAACCAATGATCGTTTACGTTTACAAACAACTTTTTTAACAACTGAAAAAGAAAATAATGCCGCTTAAGCTCTCCATTATATTTCATTTCCTGCTTAGAAAAAAATTTAAGCTAACGGAAGCTATACGATAAAAGAAGATCTCAGTCATATTTCTCAATGCGATTCTTCTTTTATATAACGTTGCAATTTCATAACATTCATAGTGCAGTAGTTATTAATTTGTTCACGCATTTGAAGAGAATAAGCAGCAAAATAAGAATCTAATAAAAACAGCCCAACTTTTCAATACCTCTTCGTCGTTTACTGTATGTTCACTTTATGAACAGATAAATACGATAAACCTATTTATCTTTTTTGCCATGGTCCAGAGACACAAAAATCAACCTTAAACCCATGGATACGTTTAATATATCAATACATATATGTCCTTCATTGGTCGGTAGTTGTTTGTGGGAAAAACATTTGTAATGTTTTGTTCTTTTTATTAGTCATATATTTTTAAACCATAATTGATTGATTTTTTTAAGTCCCGTGAGAGAAAGTCTTCTCACCATTACAGTTATTTAACACATCTATAGATGTCTGTATGGTTGAGGATCGATGCTTAGTGGATCCCGTCAAAAGTTTAAAAGGTCAACAAGTCAATTTGCCGTATACAATATTGAATTATTTTCTTGTCCTAGTTTTAGTTTGAGAAATATAATTATTGAGATTAATGTAACGATTATTTTTTGTTTTTTTAATCGATGTTTAATATGTTGTACGCAAATAGTTATTTTGAAAAACAACCAATATCCGTTTAAAACCAAAGACGAGTAAAAAATAGCGCAAAAGGTTATTGAATCAGAGATTATTGACAGCCTATTATAATGATTAACCTTGCGTCAATTGAGTCCTTTTATGTGTACAAATCGCATTTTTAGAGTTAGTTTTGATACATTGGTGACTTAAAATCACGTGGCTTCAATCGAAATGTATGTAAATATTGATTTTGCTTGATTTATTCGTGACCAAATACTTCAAAATCTTAAAAATAAATTATTATTCATTCCTCAGAGTTCGCTACAAGATACTGTACAGAAAATGGCACTTGGTTTGTCCATCCAGATTATAATAAATCATGGACGAACTTCTCCGATTGCCACATCAACCACACAGTTACAGCCATGTCTAAAGATATAGTAAGTCAATAGTTATGAATTTCAACTCATAGTTATGTATCATTTTTATATTGTCATTCCAGTCAGCACTGTCAGTATCAACATTTCAATTATCATATTCGAACCGACCAAGTCATGTTGATGGTAGAAAATAACAGTCTAGGTTTCTATTTAAACATTTACTTTATCCTTCGCCACGCCAATTTAAACCCTTTAAAATTTAGTTTAAGTCATAATTTCCTTTGATATACGTCAGCAAATCTTCCAATCTAACCATGTCATAGCCATTACATTACTTTTAATGATCTTAATATGTAATATAAATAATAAAATGTCAAAATCTTATAGTCTGTAGTATTTACTTATATGACATGATACTTGCAAAAACGTTATTAAAAGGGTTGATATAAATAGATAAGTAAAACAAAACAAAATTTTTAGAAAGCCGGTCCCTTATTTCGATCAATCTAAATGAGATTTAAACGGAAGAAAAATATGAAAAAGTGGGCCTTAGACTTTTTGTATAACATAAATGTTTATGATAGTATATCATATGTGTTTTAAATATTTCAGACGGTAATAAGAAAGACATCTCATGAACGTCATGTGTTTTTCTTTTGTTTATTAACACACTTTGTCCATTTATCACTCAAAGGCACATGCTGACAGACTGAATCTCATCCGGACAATCGGCTATGGTGTTAGTTTGAGCTTTCTTATCATTGCTGTACTCATCATGTGCTGCTCACGGTAAGTTAGAGATATATTAATGATATAATTTTATTTTGTTTATGTCCTTGTTTTCTTTGTTGTTATCCTTATCTTCGTGTTTGCACATGTAACGCAATAGTTACATTAATAATACACAATTTTTCCTTACATTTTTAATTTTTTTAAAAGCAAAAATCGAGATTATTGTTTGATATTTTGTAATTGTAACCACACTGTAAACGAATGAGTATAAACATTTTAGTTTATGGCTGCTACACTACTTATGTGAATATATTTTAGAAACAAATAAGTCTTACGCAAGAATTTTGTTCATTGACTATAGCTCGGCATTTAATACCATCATTCCTCAGAAACTGTACTCTAAACTTATCAATGACTTGAATTTTCCAATAGATATTGGCAATTGGATTCTAGACTTTTTGTTAAAGCGTCCTCAGATAGTTAAGATAGGTAATAATGTTTCATCTGCCCTTGTCTTAAACACTGGGACCCCTCAGGGGTGCGTGTTGTCACCAAAACTTTACTCACTTTTTACATATGACTGCAAGGTTGAGCACCCAGCCTCTCTAATAATTAAATTTGCAGATGATACAACTGTCACAGGGTTTGTAAACAATAACGACGAAGTAAACTACCGTGGTCAAATTGACACGATAGTTGGATGGTGTAATGATAATAATTTACTTTTGAATGTGTCTAAAACAAAGGAGATGATTGTCGACTTCCGTAGGGACGAGGTTCCCCCGCCACCCCTGTCTATAAATGGCTCTATTGTAGAACAAATAACATCCT
>JAUUEB010182209.1:0-14031 GCA_032362205.1 Clione limacina
GCCTTGAATCGTTCATTGTGACGACACGGAAATTATCGTCAATCAATATTGACTTTTGGGAAACAACCTTAAATCATTTTCCGAGGTTTGGGAAATCAAGAATATAATCCTGATTTGTTAAGCCAATCTAAGAAAAATTTGCCGCTACTGAGAATCGAACCCCCACACTTCTAGTTATAGCCCTATGCCTTACCACGACGCCAGTGGGCTCCTGAAATATTATGCACAATTTTCAAATTTAATCTCACGACTGCACCATTCGACGCAAGACTCAAAACGAAACCAAAAACGCGCAAAGATCCTAAACCGAAACGCAATTAATGTGAATACCTAAGAAAAGCGACATGAAGGTTTGTCAATGAAAGGTCAACCTTTGTCAAATAGACTCTTTTTTTTTATTCATTTTTGTTCTTCTTCTTATCGCGATGGAAATTCGTTTAGGGTGTATAATAAAGAATTTAATAAATCTCATTGTCTTACAAGTGGCACTTATACCTCATGAAATAATGAACTCGCAAGCTCGTTCATTATTACAGGATGTACGCGTGTCACTTGTTAGACAATAATATTGATTAAATACATATAAATCCGAAACAATATCACAAACAAAAATATCACACAAGTAAAATCCTCTTTTTAACATACATCACATGTCACAAAACAAGTGTCGTACTGATACAGCTGCCATACAGGGACCCTCATACTTTAGTCAGTTGTCTCCCTTTCACTGAAGACAACTTTCTAACGTAACATGACTAAAAACAATCTGTCAAAGCATGTCAGAATACTGAAGGCTCTACTTTGAAACTTATGACTGGATCATTTTCACACGCACAACCTTGAAAAATAAATTATAACATTTCTTTATTAACTTTGATGAACGCACAAATAATATCATGATTAAATATCTGTTTAAAGTATTAAAAATAATCGCAACATTAATACACAAAATTGTTAAACAGCGAAATGTTAAAGCTTGATAAATAAAATGTCGAACTTGTGTACTTTTTGACCCCATTTCACCTAGTTTAAAAATAACATGAAAGAATGACGACATTCCTTATCCTAAACCAAGAGACACTAAGTTACACGACGAAATCCTAAAGAAAATAATTTGTCGGGGTGTGCGTTAAAGCCTCCTGTCTAAACTATACCCACCCTAACACTATAGACACTCGTCTTAACTTGGCCTTCGATCTACTAAATGTCAAAAATAGCAGACAGAGGGAAAATGGGACTGACATAAATTCCATTCAGACAATCAACAGTTGATGTGATTATGACGGTGTAAACTTGAGATTTCAACAGAGCCAAGAAAATCACATCGACAATGTTAGTTTTTGACTTTGTTTTATTGGATTGCGTCTAATTCCTCTGGTGGCATGTTATCTTAGTCAAAAGCGTTTAGTGCCAAAGTGTCATGTATTTTGTATCAAAGTGATGGTATATTTTCTTAGCTCTCATATGTTGTGGACTTAACTACTTTGCTAGGGCTGAGAAGTTGGTCAATGAGTTTTAAGATGTAAATTATTTAATTAGTAACACGAACATCTGGGAATCAAATAACACTCATGTAGACAATCTATAGATAATGTATTGATTGATTACGTTCACACATAACTTTTATAAGTTATTAGCATGATGTATTTATTTGTTTCAAGCTGTTTTGGGGGGTAATCAAGAGTAAACAACGTATTCTAAGTGGGCAAACAAGTGAGAATAGCATCATCGTTATCATCAAAGAACTTAAGTTTTTACAGGATAGGTCATTCACGAATATTGTTTACTGATCCCTGTCCTTGGCCATATAACTAAGACATTTACGTTCCTTCTTTACAGCCTGATCCTAGTTATAAGCATGGGCGTATTGAGGGGGGGGGGGGGGCAATTGTGATAATTATAATGGGTGTCCAACTGAATTTAGTGTATTGATCAATCTCAAGTACCCTAGGGGATAGCATGGGCAACCTATTATGCATTGATAGGCGATAACCTTTTACAGGGCAATGTGGTGTAGTGGTTAGTTTGTTTAGCTCAAGTTATGTCGGATTGGGGTTTGAATCCCAGAGGGCCAGACATTGTTCTCACATATTGATCGACAGGTTTGATCTTACCTTCTGAGTATGCCATATGGCGCTCACCGTTTACAATGTCTATATCAATTCAAATCTTCATGGCAATGGCACACGAGAGAGTGGACGGTGGGAAATATTAAGAGTCTACGACTATATTTCTCACACGGTGCATCAAATTGTGATACTTATAATGAGTGCTGAACATAGTTTAGTGTATTGATCAACATCAAGTACCCTGGAGGATAGCATGGACATCCTATAATTCATTGATAGGCGCTATCGTTTTACAGGGCGCTGTGGTGTAGAGGTCAGTTCGCTTTGCACACGTTATGTTGAGTGTGGGTTCGAATCCCTGAGGTACCAGGCATTTGACACATAGTGATTGACAGGTTGGATCTAACCTTCTAAGTGATGATGATGACGATGGCTTAGACTTCGCTTACGAAGATACAGTAAAAGACAACTTATTTACAGCAGGCACGCTGGTGGCTGAAGAGGCCAATACGTGAGAGGCATATCTTGCCACAGCGTCTGCAGGGGAAGATAACAGTCACGTTTGGTTGGTGTGACACTGCATCCTTACGATGCTGTCTCTTTTCTTCTGGCATGGCTTTGCGGTTTGACTCAAATAGTGAGCAGCTTCCTTGAACGTGTGACGCCATGATTCATGATTTTTGGCTAGGGTTTCCTATTTGTCAGTATCAATGCCACCTGATGTAAGAGATTTGTTGAGAGTGTCCTTGTACCGCTTGTACTGCCCCCCCCCCCCAGTATCACGATGGCCCTAGGCTAGCTCTCCGAAGAGGGCCATCTTTGGGATTCGGTGGTCTTCCATCCTGACGACGTGGCCAGCCCAGCGCCATCTTCAGCCTCGATACTGATGGATTCAGCACGTTGGAGGACCTCAATGTTGGTGATGTAGTCGTCCCACTTGATGTTGAAGATGATGTGGTGGCAGCCTATTGAAACGTTCCAGCAGGCAAATGTGTCGGCGTTAGAGGACCCAGGATTCTGCACCAAATAGAAAAGTTGACAGAACAGCTCTGTAGACCGTTACGTTAGTATTTCTCGCTGTGACAATTACAGACGCGCTGGTACAATCTACCAAAGGTCATGTGTGTCTTAGCAAGCTGGTTGTCAATGTCGTTGTCAATCAAGGCATTTGCCTATATCACACTGCTTAGGTAGGTGAAATTCAGGAGAGGGTTCAGCTCCTTACCATTTATGTATATACTAGCAGCAACATAGTTATCCCGTGGAGATAGTTGGTAGAGGACCTCTGTCTTCAAAGGGCGTATCACTAGACCAAATAGTTAAGACGCCTCAGCAAAACAGGATGTGATACTTTGGAGAGCTTTCTCAATGTGAGCAATAAGGGCAGCGTCATCTGCAATCAGGAGTTCACGGATGTGCTGATCTGAAGTCAGGGTCAGGGATATAAGACGTCTAATATGCTGCCATCTGTTCGGAAATGGATGAAGACACCGTCTTCTACATCGGAGTTGATGTTTGCCTGTTGCCACATCGTGCTGATGAAAAATGAAAAACAGCGTTGGGGCAAGAATGCAGCCTTGCTTTACTTAATTTGCAATAGAGAAGGGTGTAGAGAGGTCCTGTGAATGTCTCACCTGACCTTGCTGATTGTCATGAAGCGGTGCAATCATGGCAAGAAACTGCTTTGGACAGCCTGACCTTTCTAGGATGTCCCATGGTTCCTTCCTGCTAACTGTGTCGAAGGCCTTGATCGAGTCGACAAAGGTAATGTATAAGCTTTGTTCTGCTCACGAGATTTCTCAGTAACTATACCATATGACGCTAACCATATACAATGTCTATATAAATTCGAAACGTCATGACAGTAGCACACGAGAGAGAGTGGACGGTGGGAATTATTAAGAGTCTACGACAATATATATATCAACGTGCATCATATTGTGATAATTATGAAGGATGCTCACCAGATTTTAGTGTATTGATCAACCACAAGAACCCTTGGGGAAAGCATGGACAATCTATCATTATTGAAAGGCGCTATCCTTTTACAGGGTGCTGTGGTTTAGTAGTCAGTTTGCTTTGCTCAAGTTCCGTTTGATGCGGGTTCGAGTTCCTGAGGTACCAGACATTTTTCAAACATACCAATGCTTCTTAGTCTCATGTTTGAGATTTGATGCGTCAAAAGGGCGGTAGCTATCCGGATTCAGATGGTACACTGTTATTTATAGCAGTGAAAGTAGTCAATATAATATAATACAAAGTGGCATGTTTTTTGTATCAAAGTGTAAGTATACTTTCTTAGCTCTCATATATTGTGGACTTAACTACTTTGCTAGGGCTGAGAAGTTGGTCAATGATGTTCTAAGATGTTCATTCTTTAATTAGTAACACGAAAATCTGGCAAGACTGAAAGTTCAAATAACACTCATGTAGACAATATATAGATAATGTGTTTATTGATAATGTTCACAAAAAACCTTTATGAGTTATTATCATGATGTGTTTATTTATTTCAAGCTAGGGTAAACAAAAGTAAAGAACGTATTCCAAGTTGGCAAACAAGTGAGAATAGCATCATCGTTATCATCAAAGAACTTCAGTTTTTACAGGATAGGTCATGCACGTATATTGTTTATTGATCCCTGTCCTGGGCCATATTACAAAGACTTCAGCGTTTACCTTCCATCCTCACGGCCTGATCCTAGTTTTACCCCCCTTGTGATTTCACAGAAAGGCCTGTCCTTTTATACTACTGATCTACTGTATGTATGCTAATAACATATAGTGCCATAAACTATACTTTATTAACCAGACCAACATCCTCCGCCCAATTAAAAGATATACTGATTGTGCCTTAGCTATGTCAACTAGCACCTCATTACTGTGCAAGTCTGTTAACTCACTTATCAAAATCTCCCTCAGCGTATGTTGACAAAAGTCTGAAGTAACTTCATTAAATTTCGTGGGGGAGTCCACGTTTCAAATTCATAGAGTGATAATGGCTTGACGTTTGAGTTGAAATGTCTCAATTCTGTGCAAATGAAGTATGTTGAGATGCTGACTTCTTCTCCACCTCCAATGATGCATTCAAGATAGACAATAAATTAATCCTTAAACGTCTTTTTGCTATGAGATTTTACTTTAAAAACCTTAACCTTACTTTCATCTTTGTGTTAGTTGTATTGTAGGATGGCTAAATAATCGGCGAAATCATTGTCATTCAGCTGTGGCCAGTGTGTCTGCTGTATATAATTGTGTCTGCAATTTTCGGATCCCTTCAATAGCAAGACTATGACAAGTATAAACAAAAACATTGTTTTCTGATTCCGTCTTTATTTGAAATGTTTGAAGAAGGTATGCTACCTTAATGAAGAAACCTTCAAGATATAAAGTGTGTATGTGAGAAGCAGAATTTTAAATCTCAGTCTTGTATTGCACAAAAAACAAAAACTGAATGCCATTCTTGCGATGATCGTCTCTCGAGAAGACGGATATTTTCGTTAATCATTTTTGTTTAAGATAGATTAGTCTCATAAAAGAATTTACTATCTTCATCCTTTCTATTCTACTTACTTGCACTATGACAGATATATACAACTTGTTTACAGCATACTAAAATAGTTTCTTAGTGACAAATAAACCTGCCTGGGACCATGTTTTCTCGTGTTATGAATTGTAAATGATACATTGACTCAATCGTTTCGGTTGTAAAACTCTTATGAAAATATAAATGTAAATGTAGCAATGGCTATGAAAGCAATTTAAGTTGTTACTTTTTCCTTTCAATGCTATTCAAGTATATTCAAAAGACATCATCAAGGTTGTTTAAACAATTTAATAAATTCGTCACTCGGTTTTTCACGGGTAAATGCTATTTTCATCAGGGCTCACACTCTGACATTCATTCAGAGTTATTCTTGTTTAATACAAACAAAAAGCATTCTTTACTGATGTTATCTCCTTGTGTTTTACTTTTTATGAAACAAAAAACTTTGAAGCTTCTCGTTAAGTTTATGTTGATTGTTACGTCAACATTAAACACACGTTTTATTCGTTTAATCAGAGCAGCCGATTTTTTATTAATGTTCGTATAAATGTCGAACATCTTAAATAATGATGTGATAAGGTAGTAATCCAAAGATATATTTTGTGAAAAAACAAATCTTCACTACCTTGCCTGGCGCATTGCATTTTTATATTCTTGCTAGGACTGGTTTGCATGGTACCAAAATTCAATACATCATAATTCTGGCAGCATTCGTTTCTAAGTAGTACAATCACCTATATAAACAAATATATATTTTTTAAGACGTTGACACGCTGGCAAAATATACAACCGCAGACGTTTAGATTATCTTCTTAAAATTATTATATAAGTGCAAATTATTTTGAGTGTTCTGTTATTAGACGAATTGTGAATTGGCATAATGGTGACAAATGATAACTTTCATATCAAAAAGTTGAAAAAGTAGTGGTTTTAAATTGCTTTTGACCTGCGAATAAAAACTCAGTCTATAACTTGTTTATAACTAAACCAATACACTTTGTCAGTTCGTGTTATGTTGTTGTTTTTGTTTTGTTTTTTAATTATTTTTCGGATTTTTGTTAATGATTTGTTTACATGAAATAAGCCTTGTAATAGAAACACATTTTAATATGTGAAAGGGTCAGCATTTTAAGCGTGATATATCCTTTCTTAATGTTAAAAACGTGGACATATGTATGGATTTTATACCAGATAAAGTGTGGGTTCTCACGTGATCCTTTCATCGTACATATCAACAGGTGAAGAAAAGATAAGTGCAAGTGTCTATATCGAAAGGTGGAAGCAATGCAGGAATTTGCCGATAATATGTAAGAAAACAAAATATTTCTCGTAAATCTTTTTCAAAATTTTAAGACATTTTGGTCCCTACTATTCAAAATATAAAATATATACCTTGATACAGGAGGATACACATTCAAGTTCAATAAATGAATGGATATGAGTTATATGAATTAAAATTTGATAAAAAGGAAAATCCTAAATACATATAATTCTGTTATCTCTTTATATCGCTCTTTCCCCTTCTCTCTCTTTCAATTATAACGTCCCAATTTCTAATGCAGGTACTTAGGAAAATACAAAAGAAAAAGGATGATATACATAATCAGTAAAAATAAAACAAATATAAGACAGCAACGTTTTAGGAGAAGCTGTGTGGCTATTTTCTACAGGCGTCGTGAATGGGAATTAGACAAATCAAATAGAAAAGTGACATTGACATTTCGTGATCTGTAACAGGTTTTGTTTCCCCCTTAACCCATCATGTTGAAACAATTATCTAGCTGGCTACTTCCCCCTCTCAAAGCATCGTGCAAGAAATTCAAAATCTTCTTTTTTTGAAGATCAATCGTTTATAAGGAATCTTAGTGCGATTGATTGTCTCAGCATGCCCGCGACCTGGGGAATGTGTGATGGAGAATGTTGCCTTTACTTTTTTTTTATTGCGCGTTCCAGGGTTAATCTTTCAATTTATTTTGCAAAACGGTTTCATTTTTCATCCATAATTAAATATTTGTTTTCTTTAGGGCACACTTTGCTTTCCTTCATTTTAAAATGGTAATGCATTAATCGAACAAAAATACAGGCCTTTGACTTTGACATAGAAGTTCTGAAATGAGTCTTATACGAAGTAATATTTTACGGCAAATATAAGTTGAAATAGGCCGGCGTATACACCATTTTTATATATGGTGTAGCATTGGATATACTTGCCAAAGTAGCCATGGTCTTTGTCATGGACGGCCTTCACAACAATTGGGCGTAATCCAATGAAAAAGTAATTACTCTTCATCAATACTTCTGTCCCTTTTTTGTGACTTCAGAACCGATTGACCTCCTGTATTTGTTAAGATTCCTTTCATAAATAGCATAACACGATGCTTTCATTAAAAAAATCGTACAGCGTAAAGAAATGAATCTGACGACTAAGAGTGCTTCTTTCGATGATTAATTATTTATTTTATTGCTACCATATAAAGGGAAACTCTGAGTTTCAAGGTCCTTCCTATCGTTGGTCCTTGAGTGCAATGGAATCAGTTCATGTTCAAAATCACTGCACTCCTGATTGTATCGAGGTTATCGACAGCAAGTTGCTTTATATCTACCATTCATGTATATATAACCTTTGGTTAATGCCAAAAGGGATATTTGAAAAGGCGTGCACACTGTATTATCAAGGTCAATTATTATAGCTGAAAATCTATTGATATTCATCGCACTCAAACACCGACTATAGGGAGGACCTTGAAACTCAGAGTCTCCCTTTAAATCAAGGTGGGAAGCATTCAAATAAACATTTTTGTACAGCTTTAATTCCTATTTTCTTGTTAATTTGTATATATATATATACATTTTGTTAGTGCCAGACTAGGTATATATGCATAGACAAATATTTGGTGACAAAATCTTGTTTCCTTTGCTCTCAAGTAAATATTGTTGGGAATATTCTGGATATTTTCGAAATCATTCTTACATTACATGTTTACAATCGCTGCATTTCTGATTGTATCTGAGATTATCCAGAGCTAGCCTGCATAATAGCATATATATATCTTTAGTTATTTCCCAAGGGTTGTTTGATTTTTTAAAGAAAAGCGTCCACTTTTTAATACCAAGGTTAATTATTTTGGCTCACGATTTATTGATAGTCATTGCATCCAGAGACCGACGATATGAAAGATCTTGAAACTCAGAGTGGCATTCAAATAAACTTTTTGTACAGCTTATAATATATGTAAGTAATGCACTGTAAGGATTAGTGAATCTCAGTAAATCAAAGAATCATTAATTTCTGTAACATATAAATACATAAAACATTACGTCTAAGTATATATCATTAGGAAAAATTCATCGTTTTATACGAACAGGTAGATCTTCAACATAAAAATACAAACAGCCTTGCCAAAAAAACAGCCAATCGTTGGACCAAACCCTCGATCCCCTGTATAGTAAGGGGTGTTGCCATTATATATATATACGTTCTTGCTGTTTGAAAACTAAATTTAACACCTAAACTAATTTTACAATGCAACAGCGGGTGCTGCTAGATTAAGTAAGAATGTACAAAGATTATAGCTAAGGTTAAAGCGTATATCTTCTCAGCGGACAGAGAAAATCGCTGCATTCCTGATTGTATCTCGTGTTATCGATAGCAAGTCTGCTTTATATCTAACATCTATGCATCCTTCAGTAAATTCCCCTGTGAATTGTTGGCTTCATAAAAAAAGGCGTGGACCCTATACTATCAAGGTCAATTATAATAGCTCACAGCTAAATAATAGCACGTCTGCTTTCTTTCTCACATCAATGTATTATTTAGTTAATAATGCCCTAGATGATATTTGACTTACCTTATAACACAAGGTGTACACACTTTACAACAGGGTTCAATGATTATAGTTCACAATTTACACCACTCTGCTGTTTACTTCATTGTATGTTTTAGCACTTTTTGTTCATCCAGGTGGTCAAAGATAGCTTCTCCCTATGACCCGACTCCCAGAGATCTACCATTAATCAATTTGAATGTTTTTTCTGACATCTTAATTTTGTCTTTATAATCAGAATGGTATATACACTATCATCATATCTTAAACATACTATCTATTGATCTATTAGACTCTTCAATGTTGCAAACAAATATTTAGATTATCGTATTTAGTTGCATTCTTTATGCATTCTGGTCACATTATGTTTGCGTTTTTTTGCATAGTGTACACCTGCACTAGTGGGCAGTTTGACATCTTGTCGATTAGATAATTAGTAATTGCAAAAAAACATCATATAAATAACGCATTTTTTGACGTGTTTATATTTGAAAATATGGCTCCTGATTTAGGTTAACGTTAGGTTAAAAGTGATAAGTTAATCTAATTAAGTTAGTTTAAACAAGTGAACATTAAATTTTAAAAGAGTAAAGTAAGATTGAAAGAGTTGCTCATTTATTTAATAGAAAAAAGCACGTTATCCTTTGCTAACTATGATCATGGTATGCTTTTGACATTCAATATTAAACATTATCATCCTTAGTATAATCATGAACATAAATGCAGTTATCATCAAACATCTCATAATATCGAAATAAACTTATAAACTTTTTAAATCACTACGAGTAACAATGATCAATAAAATTACATTTCATGCTGTTTTTCAGAAATAATGTGATGCGAGACTTGTATAACTGTTTCGAAAGGATGAATACATAACGTTAAAATTCAATAATGGTTTATCAGCAAAATGGCCTACCGTTAGTCTGAGATTATAACGCTTCGTCACTTGTCTACAAGGGTCTCGACACTCGGCACTATGTCAAGAAAGAGTATCAACACGAATTGGCAGTTTCTCCGTAAGAAATAACACTAAATAGAACGATCATAGATAGGAAAAAGAATAGATAATAAAATGGAACATATTTAACATTTCGTATACATAAATCAATTAACACAAAAACGCAGGGACGGAAACGAAGCCACGACGAATCCATTTCAAAATGTTCAAGAGCTATGGCAGGTGCGCAGTTCATTGGAAATTCCCGTTCGCTCAACACATTTATGCGGAAGTAAAGTGAGTTCAGTAACATAGTGACTCGATTGAAAGTTGCATTGGAACATATAGTAAAATACCTTACATTCCCGTTCTCTTTCAATTGTTAACATATATTGCTAGAATTAAATAGGGGTCTTCATCGTGTTAATTTAAGACAATGAGTATATTTTTTGAGTTAGCAAGTTCACAAACAGACAGACAGAGACAGACAGACAGACAGACAGACAGACAGACAGACAAACCGACCGACCACTTACTCTCCACGAGTATGTAATACTCGGTGTCGAGAATGAACTACGAGGCTTCAACTGTTATTTGAAAATAATTATTTCGATTACCGTCTTAAACATACATTTTTAAAAAGACGTTGAATTTATGTGCAAGACCCGACTTAGGTCTGTGCAGTTACACATGAATGTTTTTAAGTCGAAATTTGAATCTAATTTTATTAGCAGACAAACATTGAATAAAATAACAAACAAATAAGAAACTGAGGGTACAAACATTTTGAATCTAATTTTCATGACGCGTTATTCGGCATGCATGAAATAAATAACTTAAAATCAAAAAGGCTATACCAAAAGTTTGAAATATGGAAAAGGAAAACCTTTTTACCCATATACATACATTAAAAATGACCTAAGTCTTCAACAACAACAATCGCAACTTAAGTATTCTGTTACAAAAGAAAACATCACATTACTGAATATACGAGCAGGACACACACTAATACAAAATAGAGCTGACGTAGTACAGCTCGTCCTGACGTTAGGGAGTAGTGGCGTAAAATCCCCTAGATGAGCTTTAAATTAACACAGCAAGAACTAAGGAGAGCAAGCCGCTTATTGATGATTTAAATAATTGTTTGCTAGAGACTAACTATAGTAGAGCAAAACTAAGTAACGTAACTAGTTGTTCCACAGGAGTAATTACGACATCAGACAACGTAACCCAATCTATGTCAAGATTGAACACTGTTGATGACATTACATCCTGTCCTCTTCTTGAGACAAGCCTGCTAATTCCTTAATAAGTAACTTGACCGCAACTTGTTTTGTCCACTATAGTTTTGTTAAGTACTTTTCAAGGTACGAACAAGAAAGCAGTTATCTCCAATCGTTGCATTCTTCAATGTGAACCACTGGAGACAATATAAATTCGTCAAAAGCCGTTCTAACATCGAAAGAAGTAAAAAAGTATCTCTCATAATGGCACTAACCCACGAGACAGGTTGTAAATCTGGTCCATGCACCCTGTCCTTTTCTTTAAACTAGCCTGTTCATTCTTCAACAAAACAATTTGACCACAGCTTTAACATTTTGCTCCAAGATAACTTTGTTAAGTACTTTTCAAGGTACGAACAACAAAGCAATTATCGCTAAGTATTTTATTCTTGAATGTGAGGACTGAGGACAATGTAAACAACTTAAAATATAGCGCAAGCAATAAAAACACTACAACTATACTTGATTTTTGTACCGGCTATCACAAATTTGTTTAATAAATCAAAATAAACCAAATTATCTCTGATTTAATTGTACGTACATCATTTATTGTCAGTCTGTGCATCGAAGCAAAATAACTATTTTATAGAATTTTGCATTTCCATAACATCATTCAAAAAGATAAGAATGTGATGTTTTTCTGCTAATAATTGTATACTTGAAAAGAGCATCAAACCACATACGAAAAGAGGAGCTGTATGTATGTCAACCTCATACTGTTGTTGACAATTTATGTTACTTGGCCTTTATTTTGTTTCTCTGGCACTAACCTACGCATAGATTCAAGGCTTTCTTCGCTCTTCACTCTTCACTGGGTTGCTGGTATGGGTCCCCTTCTATTTACGACTTAAATCTCTTTTCTTAAAAATCAAAATACAAGTGCATATTCAGCGAGAGTAGAAACCATCTGAAAAGGAAAACTCTAAAACAATCTTTTTAAAATCTAAAAGACTTGTGTATAGAAGGCCACTAAGAGAGCCTCATTTATAGTTTCATAGTTTTACGTCTAACAGAATGACTACAGTATGCAAACAAATATTGATATCAACTTAGTAGATAATTAACAATACATATTTTCTGTTGTATACTTTTATATATAAGAACCCTGTGCAGTTAGATGTTTTGTGTTTTCACTGCTTGTTGAGAGGTTCATCTAAATCGTCATGGAATAGAATATTGCAATACTGTTTTCTGTTTTCTACTTGCTCTTGTGGGCAAAATAAAAAGAGTGACATACTTAACCGAATATGAAATAAACACTGTATCAACTCGAAAGAGCATAGTGTTATTTCAGTTCGCAACTTGTCAGCTTCCTTAAGCGTTTTGTAACGTAAGAATGGTTCTAGGATTATAGTCATTACATTTTTTATCGTTTTTTGTTCATCTTCCTACTCTGGTCTTCTTCAGGAAATGGATCTGGCGAAGTCTTTTTATGTGTAACACCGGTTCTAAACTAGGTTCTTCACACGGGAGACTGAGCTCGTGTTAATATTAACTTAATTATTGGACCTGTTTGGTATCAGAGAGGAAATATTGTAATATCAGATATATGATATTATCTTTGATGTCTGGGTCAGAGAGTGTTGAAATTTGGCTTGGAATTAACTCACGAAAAGCAAAAACGGGATACCCGTTACACTTTCATTCAAGTGATACGGAAGAAAACTATTGTGTAAAAATGTTACTTGAATATTTTATGAAGCCTAATTAACCACTGAGTCTAAATTCTTCTTTATGTTTGTAGTTTGCAATAACAGGTCAATAAATATCCATACACGAACTTTTTATTCAAATTTAAATAATGTATTATATCTAGTTGACTGATAATTGAGCGAGCTCATCGCAAACGGTTGTCCATGGTTGCCCTGGCCTTATGTGACGTTACAGTTGGCACCGATTGGCTAATTTGCTATTTTTGTTCTTCGGTCAATATTATCAAAACGTTAAGTCAATGTGCTATTACTATGATAAAGTTCTCTTACTCTTCAAAAGATACACAGAGGATTTTGAAAGCTTTCAATATTTTTTTTTCAAAACTACACATGTATTTATTTATTCATTTATGTATTCATTAGTTAATTGTTCATTCGTTCCTATGTACATTTAAAATTGTCTTTAATACCAGCAGATAAATCCTAGAAAAATAGCTGTGGACTTTGTAAAGAACGTATACTTTATTTAAAACCATAATATACGGTCTTCTGTGCGTGTATTCTAGGGTTGTTGATATTCCCGGTTGCTCTGATCCCGGGAATCCCGATTCCGGAGGCCCGGGAATGATCGTATTCAGAAATGTTTTACATAGTAAGGTGGTTTAATCGGTACACTTATATGTAAATATGCATGTTTTTAAGAGGTCGTTTAACAC
>JAUUEB010182320.1:0-14027 GCA_032362205.1 Clione limacina
CTTCGTGGCCATTGATTTGATAATATCCAAGATCCCCCCCCCCATTTCAAATTCCTGGCTACGCACCTAGATGTGTGTATTAAGACAGCAAATGTAAGTTAACTGGTGACAAAGCAGTTTGTGTTATTGGTGTTATGACTCAGGTCTACCACCAAGCCATCAATCTGCCTGTTTCCCATGACCTTAGCGATGAACCTTTCTTGATAAGTCAAAGCTAGATACACTACTTTAGGAACTGTTGTTTCAAAGAATCAGAGATCACTAGTGGTTGAGATAATTCAAAACAAATCTAGAATTTTGTTTGCAAGCTTTCTTTGGATATTATTATCTCTGACATTGAAGGACAAACAATCGCCGCGATCAACGTGATTTCAGCTTAGCCATATTAACTCGATTGGATTCTGTGTTTTGATTGGCCAATCACTCGTTCGCCAGCAACAGTCGTCAGTTCTGCCAAAAATTCCATTGTGATAGGAAATGTGACGAGAGCTAAAAGTGTGGGAGAAATTCAATATGTTAACTTGTTTATCGAGATTTGTAACAATTGATAACAAAAGTATTGTGCTGAACATTTGTTAGTATTTCAAGTCTTGGATTATTCAACACTTATACAATGTTTAACACTATGTTACTTCATTGAACATGGTGAGTATCATTTATTCTAATATAATAAACAGGAGCGTAGCCATAATTTTTTTAAACGGGGGGGGCAATTTGGTTTACAATGCGTTAAAAACTGTTCAATTTAAGAGCTTTTAGGGGGTGGCATCTCTTTGGCTACGCGCCTGATTATGAATCTGAGAGTAAATGAGATATGAATATAATGATTTCCTTTTGTTTGACTTTTAGAATACACCAAGTACAGTATTGAAGTGCTGAAGTGCCTCCTTATGGCATTGGCCTCATTAGGGACCAAAGCACATTTTTTGGGGATAAATGGCTGCTAGCTATTTAGTCAGTTTGGCACCTAACGTTGGCGTACTACACACTTATAGAAATGTGTATGTTCTCTCTTTGTTCAATATTTTCATCCACCGTTTGCCCTCCTCCCCTAAGTTTTTCGGGTAGTCAAATTTCAAACAAAGGGTAAACATTAGAGTTTCTGTCCAATTTTCCTGATGACTCTTGAACTTAAAGGGATTGAAACAGAAATGACTTTTTTGCTTTAACCATTGACTTTAAAGTTTACGTTTTACGATTACATTCAGTTTTGTTAGTACTCGTCGAGTCTGTTCAAAGTCCTTACAAAGTGTCAATCAGAGATGTATATATGTAAAAAAAAAGTTTGGTTTCAAAAGTTCTTTAATAATTTAGTGCAAATTATAATAAATCTTCATCAAATCTTGAGCGATAATTTATCCTCCTGTGTTTTGGCTGTCAATTACATATGATTTTGAGGCTTTTTATGATTCATACTTTTGTTGTTTTATGAAATATTGAAAGTGAATCAACTTCAATATTTGTATAGCAGTGATAATTGCGTTGATATCAATTGACTTCAAAACTCAAGATACCGCGTTCAGAAAAATTGGTTAACATTTTTTTAAGGATTTATGTAGGGCAATTATGTTTAAAATATATCTAAACGTATAATTTCAATATATAACAAATCAAAAATAGTTTATTGATTTTGCTTTGGAATTTTGATTTGAAATACACTTATTAAAAAAATAATTGCATTTATGAAAAGTAAAAATTTGTGAATAAACGCAAAAGGGCACAAATCGTGTTGGAAATGACCAAAAAAATATAAAATATTTAACCACAGAAACGAATGGGTATTGTCTGAGACAATTATCGGCACGTTTGATATACTTTGCTGCTCACTTTTTAACTCGTAGTCGCGATATGCTCAAAATTACCTTCATTATTGTCGAGCCACTTTGCCAGTCGTCGATTTAAGTTATCAACTTCAGCATTTCGAGTTTAGACTGAATCATTACGTTGTTGAAATGCCTTCATTGAGATCAAATAAACTAATAAGATTACTTATAATGGAACAATTTAAGGGATCATGATCGTAGAGTGAGCTTCCCAGGCTTCTCTGCGTCTTACAGAACTACCTTGTCGACAGTGTTGGGGTAGACTACTCAAGTGAAGTAGTTTACAATTTCAACTACTCGATAACTGTTCGAGTAGTTCCTCAACAACAAGTCTCGAGCACTTCTCGAGTGAACTAGTTCCACACAAAAATGATCTCGAGTAGTTGGACTTAAATTCAGCAACTACTCGGATGGGGTTGAAATGGCAAAAAGACTACCCCAGTACTACTCGAGTGGATTACTACCCCACATTACACAAATACTACTTGCCGGTAAAACAGTACGAGATAACCCATCGATACATATGGAAGTGTACCATTTTGCATCAGCCACGATCGTTGCATATTCTCTATGGCACCATGTCTTAAGTTTAACTTCTTAAAAGAGAACCATAAATAACAAGCCTATGTCAGACCAAGATCAGAAATAGATTGACACAGAAATTCCTTTTTCCAAGCACTGTGAGACTCTGGAATGCCCTGCCGTTGACCAGTCTCAATGCAGATTCTTTTAAGAATAACTTGAATTAAAAAAAACCCACTCAAGTCTGCATATTATTTTTTGTATAAACTCTAACCTTATTGTATGGCAATCAAGTAACATGTTTTACCACACCAGCGAGACCGACTTTTAACCCCATTTTGGCTTTTATGTTATCACATTTTTTTAACTCGATGGGTCCAACCAAGTCGCCTTTTAATGCCAGAATCAATGTACCTACTCAAGCCTTGAGTGAAGTGATAACGAGGAAGAAGAATAAAGGGATGAAAAGGAGTTATAACTGTCTGTGTTGACTAGAGACAGTAGTCAAGTTATTTCAATCACATATCTTACTACTAAGCTTTGCTTAGATCACCAGACTAATCAGATTTAATGTACCATTAATCTTAAACTGATCCTTAAACATCATATATTATTAATTGTGATCAACAAAAACATATGATTTTTATAGTTTTGTAGATATAATTAATGAAACGATCAACGAAACTATGAAGATCGTTTGCTTTTGTTGATAATTTGTATCCATTTTAAATATTTCAAGTTTTAAAGAAGAAAGAAATTTGTGCTTCACCCCCCCCCCCCCCGTTTATATTTGGCATACAGATGTTTCAAAGAAGAGCAGCCACTGCTATATAGAACGAAGTACATGTGTTTATTTGTGCATTGACACTTTAATATTTTACAAATAAGTTACTGACTCGATGGAGATTTTCTTCATGATAAATATTAACATAAGAGAGCGCTCGCTATCTTGTTTTCTAACATGTTTTTTTCTCGTTTGCAGATGAATTGACTTTGAAAAAACCTCATACCGGCAAAAGCTGCTGGGCAGATCTTCATGATGCCATGGGGTTTTCTGGACTTAGAGATAACGGTGTTAAACATACGGAGCTCCCGGAGGACGTCTCAAAAATATAAAAAATGAACTAATTGTATAGATTATATGACGGTACAGTGAAGTAGGTTTGGTCTTTGTGAGTTTGAGATCAAATGGGTTAGTAAGTGCAAGGATGCTCAAAATGTCAAAGTTATCTTTTTGTACATTTTTCATGTTCATAGTAAGCGCTGCAATACCTCTGTCTAGAGATGATAATCAGACGACCACGCGGCCAATAACCAAGGCTGAGAGGGTAAGAGAGATACTAAGAGAAAAGATCAGATACAGTGTTGAAGTAGGCATCAGAGATATTCACCAGGAAGGACGACGCTTATTTGATCATGGTTTATCTCACGCAAAAACCCTGACTGAACATGGTGTACTCATACATCAGTCTTTTCAGACACACGTCAACGTATTTCCTAAAATCTATGACCGCACACGCAGAGCGGTGAACTCTAAAGAAACACATGGTGAATCTGACGTCACTTCCGAGATTACACCATTAGCCTCTTGGAAGTCATTTCTTTTCTCACGTGATAGTAAATATGATACAAATAAAGCTATCACTACCAAAAAAAGAGCTTTGACTGGAGGAAATAGTAAGGGAAAGACACAAAGGGAATATTTATTTCGTGATCCACTTTTATCAGAGTATACCACGTGTGAGCATATCACTGGATACCAGAAACATCGTTGGTTATCTGTCGTAACAAGTTGTCCAGGATCATGGACTAATCAAACGGTTCGAGTTAATTGTGAAGGCTGGAAGTACATCCGAGGAAAGTCGTATATAGGAGAGGCCTCTTTGTTACCAGCTGAAGACAAAGCTGGTAACGTATTCGCCAACATATTCTGTGCAGAGTGTCATGACATCAAAAAGACTTACTCTTGGTACATTGAAGTCTCGTGCCGTGCTCATGACCTTAAGCGGGATTTCCAAAATGATTTCCAGAGTTTGTCCAAAGCGTTCTTCGCCAGTACTGGTCAAGCCCCAGGATGCAAAAGTTACATCCATCCAGCCAATCAAATGGTCATTCGAAACTGTTCCGATCGTTCTATTTCCAAAAACTCACGTCGAATGGACTACATGGACCAGCCAGTGTCTAGCAGCTATCCCGTGTCATTCAACGTCCTTATGAACTTTGACTTCTTAGGAAACACACATCTGCTGTTTAGCGCTGGACAAAGAATTTATACAGAAAACAGTAACAAACCCAGGTATATATCTTGTTTTTTTCATTGAATTTAGAAACTGTGTCGTGGCAAATCATGCTAAATAATTATTGAATCTAAGAGATTGATTCCTCTCTGTGGAATCTATATGACTTTCCTCATCTTACTACCATCTAGTCTATTTGAGATATTCCGATTGGAAACGGAGTTAAAACGTTGGTCCTATGTGAACATTTCGCTCGTTTTAAGATTATTTTGTGGTTGAAAACCAGAGAACAAGCAGCAAAAAAGGTGTTAAATGTGAAAACTTTGCTTAATTGCAAGGTCGTTGCTCTGAAGCATATATGTCACTATAACAGACTAAATAACCACGTGTTTTAAAGTAATTGTGTACACAATATCTGCGGGCTCTGATTATATGAATAATAATTTAGTAAATACTATAAATCATAGATAACCATTACTTTAAGAACGCAAAACATTGTGATCTTTCATATTTCTATCCTAAGGCAGTTTGATGTGGGTTATTGTTAGGGTAACTGTTATGTCCCATTATTTTAAGTGATTTATTGTACAGGTTTGTCATCATGGTTAAACTGCGGGTATGGGATATGAAATATTTTATTCGTTAAATAGAACTAATTGACCAATACAAAGTTCTTCTTTTTCTTTTCGACCGGCCTACGTAGTACACAAGGACTTACTCTTGTTGAATATCTCATTCAAACAAGCAAAATCTGAAAAATGAATCAAACTAAAAGGTTGTATTTTTCAACAATATCTGTTTGAAACAACATAGAAGCATAAGTTTCGCTACTCATAATACTTTGATCAGTTAAAATGTCGGTTGCTCTTTTTTTTAGTAAAGCACTAAATGTTAATCCTTATAATGTAAAGCAAATAGGAATTTGTTTTGTCTGTGCATCACCATGTAGACTTCTTCTTCTTCTCAAATAGTCAGATGACTCTGACTTGATCATTATGCTGGTTGTCGGCGTATGACAACATAAACTGTTGCTCTTAGGGCTTGAAAACTAAAATTACCCATTATTTTGACAGCTTATGACGAACCATTTATTAGGCTCCAATAATTTGACATCGATTATTGCATTATTCACAAACTGGAACAACAACAAAAAGACTTTCGAGTTTTGCTGCTGCAATTTAAGCAATATCTTCGTGCATTTATATATATATATATATTAATATACAAATGTTTGCCAACCTTATGAATTATGTTAAATATATTGTTATTCCTTCACTGCAAGGTGCAAACCTATGGAAACGTTTGACCCCTACAAGAATAAATGTCGTCCAGTTAAATGTGGCCACAATCATAAGTTAGATGATGGTTTGTGTAAACCCAAGGATAACGACACCAACACCGCAGTAAGTGTCTTTGGACAAGGAGTTCTTTTTATATGTATGTTATGTATATATAAAGCTTGACCGTTTTATCTAATAAGATTGCCTATTAGCTGATTCGTGTTCGGAAAGGTCCCTTGACTGACGTTTATCTTTTTTTTAAACTGATTACGTTTAGTAATTCTGGTTATGAGCAAACATCTAATTTAGAATTCGAACACTTTCTGATAACAACATAAACTAAGGGTATGAAAAAATATAGATGCATGTTACTCCCTCATACGTTTATTTCTTATAATATAAGACATTCATTTCTGCAGTTCATTTTTTATAAAGGGCATTTCAAATGAGTTATTTGGTGTGCGTATTCACAATTGTTATTTTTTGTGTCGTTTAAAACTTCAATCACATACTTCACAATAATTTGCATTCTTCTTTGAAAATTTTCTTTTAAGTTTCTTTTGATTGACTCTTTAAGGAACATTCCCCTTCATTGTGTATCAATTCAACAATATTGATTTTTAAATGGCAAGCTAGTTGGAAACTTGGCTATGTATGATTTTGGGTAGAAGTAACATCGTCGCATGATATGACTTTCCCGTTAAATGGTGTTGGTGTCACACATATACTGTCGTCACCTATATCACACGCGAGAATCATCCACTGTAAATTCATCTTCCGCTTTTTGTGCACAAAATGATTTTTGTTGCGACCTCGAGCTGTTATAGTGTTTTTAAAAGTGATATACTTCAATTAAGAAAAAATGTAAAACAATAATTTTAATTATCTCGGTAAATTAATTCCATTCACAAGGTCAAATATAGATTAAAATATTATTTCCAAGGCCACATTGCATTATTTTATATTTTCCCTTCATTGTCAGTGATTAATTACCACCATCAGAATCTGAATTTTCAAAAATATTTCTACTGATGTGCGTTGTTTTTTCAAATCAAACTTGTATTTTAGGAGACCTGGTATAACAGTAGCCGCTGGCATCGGGGCCGATAGATACCCGATTCTATTAGCATAAAAGTTGTAATGCGCATTGAAACGTCGAGAAATATGCTTTATAAATTATCTCTGTCTTAACTATTTTGAGATAATGTAAATGTCGCATTCGTTAGTTTTTGCCGGTAATATTTGTTGTTCTCTTGGAAGGTATTCCCAAACATGTTTTGAAATCCATTCATTTACAGTGTTTAGTATCTTTAATTAAAGATCTCTATATGAACATCGATAAACTAGTGTATAACTACATGTTTACTAAGATAAATAAGGACAAATATAGAACAAAACAAACTGAGATCGTCGCTCTGAATCAATCACAACACAAACAATGTGATAAAAAATTAAACACATATTACTCTTTTCATGTAGGAAATGAAGAGAAACAAAGGACGAGGAGTCTGACAGTAGCTTAATAAGATGAAATGCAAAGATAACAATGATGGTTTCTAAAAAAGCTATGATTGGGGTGGGTACATAGTACGCCCTAACACACTATTACTATACTTACATATCAGGTAAACAAATGGAAGATTGAACAACGGCCGAAACAGGTTTTAAAAAATTAAATGAAGCACAAATAATTTATTTAAAACAGCAGTTATTTTCAAAATAATCTTTTTTAAAGACCTTCTTGCACATTCTCTTTAGTATCATTTTTTTTTCTTTTTGTTGATTGGAATCATTTTGTAGATTGTTCTATGAAAATAAAAATAAATCGTTGTTTGTCATATCAATCCTGTTACAACTCTAAGAGCCAGTAATTTTCTTTCCCACCAGGGTGAGTTTGATGATTTGTCAGATCTGAGGAACATGAACCAGGCAGCTCTTGTGTCTTTGTTCGTCAACATCACATTCTTGGACTATGTTCTCATGCAGCATCAAGATGTGGACATCCAGAAGGATATCACCAAACAAATAGCAGGTGACCTACACATTTAAAAATGCCATACCAAGTTAATGTGTGAAGTATCTTCGGATTTATATCAATGAAAACAACAGTCATCTTGAGTAAATGTAGATAATGATTATTTTTATGTAATGTGAAGTAATTTCGAATCATGGAGTACCGTTATTTTGCTAATTGGAGAAATATAACACAAATAAATGCATCCACTACATAATTATTTTAAGAAATGATTTATTTTATGATGTCACACTTTAAATTCATGTTTAAATTCACATTCTCATGTTTTGTTTAAGAGTCAATTTACGGTGTTCTTATAATCTTAAAATATATTTGCTTCACTTTAAAATAAGACGATGCATGATTAAATGTCTACAAGATATATTGTTTGTATAACGCGGTCAGTGTGAGCTTTAAATGGCGTATCGTAAACTCAAAGTCTATAGGCCATGTTAATAGATGAGTCTTAACGAAACAAGAATGTATCAAACATATTCTCATCATCTCCCTGTTTCCATCCTCTCTAGAACTACTGCACATCACCGTCAGCAGGATAAAGAACGTCAACGTGACCTATGAGTCAGGTACAGTGAACGGAAGCAACTTTGAGGTCATTGCCCTGACAGATGAAGAGCTACAGGCCAACGACATCTTACCACAAACCGACCACACCAAAAGTACGCCATATTCAATGCATCATTTCAACGGACTCAACAACACGAACACGTCATATGGATTTGCCTTTCCCGATTTGGATAACAACACACATATGTCAGATGAAGGTATTTCATCAGGTACCAACGTCTATGCGGGAGGATTAGTGGACGAGGGTAATTTAGTTGAAGAATGCAGCAATGACCCAGAAATGTCCAAAACTAAGGTCTTGACTACAATCAGAAGAAAGCGGTTTGTTAGTGATGAAGGCGTCTTTAAAATGGACTCAACTACGACAGAGCCTCATACATCGTCAACTCCCAGCGACCGTCACGTTGAATATGGTTCTATTTCCACTGCTGTATTGACAATGATTGATACTCTGTCCACTGGTGAAGGATTTGACTCAAATGACATCATCTATATCAAAGATAGGTTTTCACTTTTGGGAGATGACTCTGGAGAAGCGGAAACTTTGCATTTCTTAAAAACAGACACACAGCTGGGAGATCAAAAAGGTACAACCACTGCTGAAGAAGAATACGATGAAAATAATGATAAACTCGTTTTTTCATACACCTTTTTTAATGATGAGGTAAAATCTCACGTCTACCCACACAGAAATAAGCGATCTTTAGATTTTGAAACTCCGTCAGATGAGGTCTTTGAAGATACGCATGCGCCAGATGACGATGAATCTTTTCAAAATGATGATAATCTAGACCGGACTCGAATAACCGAAGACAACAATTCTTTGCAACCAAAAGAAGAAAATAGAAAAGATGTTACAACCAAAAAGATTCCTGGGATTAAGACACCTAAACGCAAAGATAACGGAAGAGTTCTTTTAGTGACGAAAGGAAAGTTGGAAAATGGCGGCAAAGTTAAGATAAAGATCAAGCACCATGAACGCAAGAAGAATCGTAAAGATAAGACAGGTAAGAAGATTAACGAATTTGGAAAATACGTTAAGACTGCAAAAGAGCATTTCATGGAATATCACATAGAAACTGAGAATATAACAAGTACTATTTACATATCTGAGCCAGTCAATAGCAAAGACTCCAGAAAGGTCATCACCCCAAAATGTATGAAAAGGTCCCTAAAGCAGCCGATGGTAATGAAAATCTCTTTCGTTCTCCTGCCACCTGCCGACCCTACATCAAATGAAGACGGTGCCCCAACCATTGTTGACCAGATTTATAGCATGATCATTGAAAACAAGTTTTCCCTGACGATCAACGGTAACACTGTTGATGTTGTCAATGCTGACAACCCTCGAAAAACTAATATTGCTGAAAAAGTATTCTGCCCACGAGGTGTCGAACTGATGGTCTTTGAGAATCAGTTTACTATTATGACAGTACAGAATACGACAATTCTGTACTACAACGAGACTCACACTTATTTTGGTGTCGGTCGATTTGATCTCTATGTGTCTGTCATCGGTAACAGTGACAGTGATGACAGTGAAACAGAAGTCACAAGTGTGCAATCATACGCCTTTGTCTGTGTAATGCCACGGATTGTAGCGAGAAATTGTAGACGCATCGATCTGGACGAGAACGAGTACGAAGTTCTTGGAGAAAATAAGTCTATCATCTTCGAGAATAGAGAATATGACGTTTTTTCTTATACAGTGACTGACGAATATTCTGGAAAAATTCAAATATGTGTTCCAAAAACATTTAAGATCAAGCTAGAAAGTGCAACGCTAAGGCGTGTTATAGCTGTTGATGGAGCTTGTGGTCATGAATTTGACGACGCTGCTAAAGCGGAGGGTTGGATGACTCAAGTGCTCTGTAGGTTATCTATCTGCGCCCTGGCATGTGTGCTGGTGACATATTCACTTTTTCCAAAGTTACGCAACCTCCCGGGTGTCAACACAATGAACCTTACACTAGCGTTGTTTGTGGCAGAGATCATCTTCATGGAAGGCATAACTGTAGAGACTCATTGGCTGTGTATCGCTGTAGCAATATGTGAGCACTACTTCTTTCTGGCCGCCCATTTCTGGATGAACGTTATGAGCTTCGATGTCTACAGAACCTTTACTAAAGACACTATCTTAACACAGGTCAGGAACAAGGGAAAGTATCTTCCTCGGTATGCCTTATATGCATGGGGAATGCCTATGCTTATTGTCGGATTTTGTATCTTCGTAGATTTCTCAGATGTCTTTAATTTCAAAATTAACTATGGTCCTGCCCCTCATGATAGCAACAATATCCCCAACAATCTAACACAGGACGTAGCATCAGGAGGTAATAGTCAAAACCAAGGTCTTAAGGAAATCACAGTGAATGGTACAAAGTTGTACTATCCCTCTGTTGACTTGCACGGGCAACCTACTGGATGCTGGATTTGGAACACATCGGTCTCCCTAGTAACATTTGGTGGTCCAATATTACTCATATTCTTCACTAATTGCATTTTCTTTATAAGGACCATTATGAGTATTTCTCGCACCACGAACGTGGCAAGGAAAAGTCTGGGTCAAAGACATTCTAACGCTTCCGTAAAAAAGATGACTGGACGTTCTGACGTCATGCTCTACGTCAGAATGTCCACAGTGATGGGCTTCACCTGGTTCTTTGGACTAGGTGGATCCCTAATGAGTTCGTTCTTGAGCAAACCAGTGTCGCGCGGAGCCTGCATCATCAGCCACACCTTCAGCGTTCTCTACAATATTTTGAACATTTCACAGGGGATATTTATTTTTGGGGCTTTTGTCTGTAATCGTCGAGTACTGGCTCTCTACTGTGGACTTTTTCTTCGAATCAAAAAGTTCCTGATGAGACAGAGTCCTAGGTCCAAACTGTTCTCTTTGAGCTCGACTAACAGTTTATCATCGCGAGAATCTGGAATTTCCTACATCTCCAGAGATAGTCGATAATCTTGCCAAAGAATTACGGTTGGTCATGATATTGACTCACAAAAGAAAATGTGAAAAAATATTAAAACACAAATCGAAATTGATTACCTTTTCATTCTATAAGATGCATCCAAAGGCAAGGGGAGTACGTTATCTTTTGAAAAAGGATACAACTATTGTACCAATGTACTCGAAATATTCTTATATTATAAGCGTATTGGAAAATATACTGAACAACAAAAGAAAACGTAAAGCAAACGTATATATTTTGTTACCAAAGACAAAATAGTAAAAAAAAAAATCATTTTTTAGTTAATGGTATTAAAATGACAATTTTAGCTGCATACATAATGATACCTTTATCGAGTTTCAAGTAAGATAATTCATATCTCTCGATGTTATGACGAGAGCAGCGAGAATACTTTTGATTTGAATTAGGCATAGTGAAATGTTAATTACAACACGGTAAGATTCTACTACTACTGTGTACTGATTTATTTCGTCTCTTGATTTGTCTTTATTTTATCATTTTATGTGACTCACAGAAGCCCTTATTACATGTTTTCATAGAAGTGTATATGATATCTCATTAAAAAAGAAAAGGTAATGTTCACCGAGACAATATATTGCCTGTAACAGGTGATAATAGCATTAAAAAACAGAATCTAGAACAGCACTTAATATTCATCAAAACGATGAATTTTTTAAAATATATTAAATATCAAGTTTTAAAATGTTATAGCAAATACATAGCATATCATAGCATAATATGTATTCTAAAAGTAAAATTACCAATTGTGTTGCATTTTCTATTGGAATGCTAATTGAAGCTCTAAGCTTGAACAGATTCAATTGTTTCACAACTTTTTGAAAACTTTTTTTACAGAGTTATTGACCGTGGGTTTTTTGCTTTGTGGTCTTTGTTATTTTTGTCTGATGTTCGTAGTTGTTCTATCTACGAGTATTCATTTTAATAGGTATAGATTATGTCATACGTACATGGAGAATCGATTGTTAAACTTATTTGATTATTTCTTTGACCGGAGATGCAATAAATACAAGTGATCACATGTTATGATACATAAATTACTCACATGTTAAGAAATATCATATTTTATGATTAATTCACGCTGTAGCCTAAATGTTATGTGTATAATAAAACAAAAATCCGATCAAATAATAGGTGTCTTCTTGTTTTGGTTAAACATGTTTTTGTCTATTTACAAATGTGTATGTATGATTTTGTATTGCAAATATAATATATTATGTGTTGTGTGTGTTTTGTTTATGCAAAAAAATGTGTTGGTCTGTCATTCTGTATCTGTGGTCACGTTCAAATTTACAAATAATAATTTTGGTGCCCCAAAACAGAATTGAAAAACAGATCATTATTTCGTAATTGACACTGTTGAATTATTTTAACTGACCCGAATTTGTGTCCAGGAAACAAATAAATTATTCTATAAACATGCGCGCGATTTAAAAAACAATATTTAAAAAATTCTAACAGAAAGTCAGATATTGAAAATATGACAAAAATAGATGATAATCGGACACAGCGTCTGAGCATTCAATCTGCGATGAGGCAAACGTTCATTGTAATCTGCATATTTTAATTCATCATTTATTCTATGAACAATTAAAATGTATTCGTATGTTTGTTAAACTGTTTGTTTGTCAATCTGATCCGAAAACAAAGCTGTAATCATGTACTGATCCGACCTTTTATGACGTCATATGATAAGACACTTTCGTCCTTAAAAATGTGTCTAGGTCACATGACAAATCGGCATCAATTGATAAGACAGCCATATGCTACTTAAAAGGTGGCTTTCACAGTAACCATCTTGAATACACAGCCAATCCCTATTTGTTTATAAAAATATGATGACGCCATTTAGATTATTTTCAGCAACAGGTCGAGACCCAGAACAATATGTTTACATAATTTCTCGAAAATGAACTTTGTTCCGATCATATCTTTACACCAATGCTGAACAAATTCATAGAATAAAGAAAAATAAGTAAAATTACGTATGTCGTTCTGATACATCAACATGATTGATATATAGCTTCCACTAAATATTGCCTGTGTTCACATAATGTGCCGTATATTTGATATTGTTTCTAACTTATTACAAACGAATAAATAAACACATTTCAGATAACGCAAAACTCCTGCAACAAACATTTCTTCCCTGCAAAGCATCCCCATTTACAAGTAGTACCACCCATATCATTTAGATAACCCTATATACCTATACATATTTCCAAATTTCCATACTATAATTTCATCCTTTAAATCCTACGAAAAGGCCAAAAAGGTAAGTATGTATATTTTTTTTAGGTGAGACACATTAATATTTGTGTTTTTCTAAAACTGTTGAATACTTCATAAATTATGAAGAGTTTCTTTGTCAATTCTTGTTAAAAAATGACAATAACATCAATTATATTCTATCAATTCTTTACAACAAGATGACATTAACAAACTGCACTGCTGCGAATGCGCTTAACGATCGATGTCACTGTCCGTCTTATCATTGAAAGAGAAAGAGAGAGAGAGAGAGAGAGAGAGAGAGAGAGAGAGAGAGAGAGAGAGAGAGAGAGAGAGAGAGAGAG